>SJYX01000167.1:129565-148175 GCA_006410675.1 Oreotragus oreotragus
GGGATGATTTGGGAGAATAGCATTGAAATATGTATACTACCATGTAAGAAATGAATTGCCAGTCTATGTTCAATGCAGGATGCAGGATGCTTGGGGCTGGTGTATGGGGATGATCTGGAGGGAAGATGTGGGGTGGGAGGTGGGGGGGGTTCATGTTTGGGAGTTCGTGTAAAAAAATAAATACAAAAAAAAAAAAAGAATTAAATATAGGCAAAACTTAAATAAAATATATTTCATGCTTTAAGATAAAAAAAAACAATTAAAATACCTCAATCACATTTTCTTTGCACTTGTTTTACTAATTTAAAAATTATATGATGAAATAAAATAATACAGTAATCATAAAAGCAAAAAAGTTAAATACGTTGCCTTCAAACAAGTTAAACTGGATGAATTTCCTATATTCATAGGAGAGAACATTTACATCGTGACATTAAAAACAGGTTTGAGAGCAAGCCAGTTGGTTTCTATGCATCTTTGGAACTGAAGTATGTAAACTCAGGACTGATTTGGTACCAAACTTTGGCTGAGATCACCAAGAAGCAGAAGTCAACGTCCAGAAAGCAAAGAAAATGCCAAAAGGCAGAGAGAAAGTACATCTGATGTTCGCGATTACTTTCCATCTAGATTCAATATATCTTAGGAATGATTCATCTCTTTCCTTGTATTCCAGAAGATACTTCTCTGTTCGTGGAGTAACTCCCATGGTTTTAATTTAAATCAGTTCAATATGTTCCTCTAATTCGTAACCAAGAGCATCTTAATAATATACTGTACTTTTCAAATAATAAAGTATGACTGTCTCAAGAAAGTCTTGCTTATCTGTGGGCTCTGTGGTTTGACCCTCCTGTTTCTGGGGCACTCTCTTCTTCCAGGAAGATTCAGCTCCTTTGAATGATCAACACTGTGAAAACCTCAGATTTATTTCAGAACCTAAAAAAGCGTTATGATCAAAAATAAAATATCAGCAGGACAACATGTATTTTGAGTAGCTATAGAATTGCTGACGCAGACTCAAAGGCTATTTAGTCTTTGCTGTCCAGTTCAGTAATAAAATGATGAGCCAAGGGAAAAGAAAAGCTATGGAAATACACCCTGAGTGTGTATTTGCTATTCCTCTTTCACTGACTTTTATCTTTTTAGTAAATCAAGAAGAGTACTGTATTCACTCAGCATTTAAATGATGCATTCTTGTATATAGTATTTCAATTACATATCTTCTTGAGTTTTCTATGTCATCCCATAGAGCTATAAGGAGACCAAGTAACTAGCAGGGAATTTCATACTACTGTTATTGATCACAGTATGAAAAGACAGCAATAAAGACATCAACCAAACATGGTACTGGATGACATCTTTATAGCGTGGCTAATAAAGATGATTTGAAATAGCCCATTGACTTTTTCTATGCCCAGAAGCTCGAGTAAATATATAATTTAATTTTGCTTTCTGGGTTAAAGGCATTTTCTCTTTTTTTTTTTTTTTTTGAGAATTATGACATTATTCATGTTGTTAAAGATAAGGCCTGCCCCAGCTTTCAGTTTCAAAGCTCAGTTATTAAATTTGGCTTCAGAGTGAAATGTGGTGAAGTAAATGGGAGGGATTGAGAGACTGGAGATGAAAGTTTGGGTCTCTGGTTACAGAACCAAGAGAAATGAACATGTGGAGTCAAAGCAGTATGATAGTATCACTTAGTACATACGATTTGGCACGCCTAATAGCATGGTTTGGGGGGGATATATGTGGAATATCTAACAGATAAATAAGCAGTCACTGGAGAACAACTTTTTTCACTTCCTTGATGACTTTTTGTTTAAAAGAGGGATATTCAGTTTTCTCCATCAGCTATTTATTTAATACCTGTCCGATACAGATTTTCCTTGGTGACAGGAAGCTGTGCCAATCCATATGATAAAATACTGGTCTTCTATATGGAAATACATTTTGTCTAGTAATATATTCTATTCTTATAAAGGCATCATAAAAGAAAGAAAAATCATGTTCAATACTTAAAAGGATGTTTCAAAAAATAAAAGCATCAGAGGTTAGAGGAGTTCCTTGAAATTAATAAAGTGAAAACAATTCAGCATATTTTTAATGCTACTAGGCTTCATTTTCTTGTCATGTAATCTACCTTGAACCAAGCTAAAGCGTAATAATAATAATAAATAAACCCTATATGCATAGAATATATATTTGTCCCAGAAAACATTTGACCACGCTGAAACACTCTAGGTTGCTTTGAGAAAACAGTTTATTGAGATGAAGGCGATAGAAATGATGGACATACAAGGACAGAATATTTTTGTTTTAATTTGTTTGACTCCAAGGGAGGGACTGAGTAAGTGTCACCACCCCTAATTCGTATGCTGAAATGGACAACCCTTTCTCCATTCATGTTTCTCTTTTGCTGTCTCACTACTGCCACGCTCACAACATTTCTGACTTGAGATGTGTGGATTTTTTCCTCACACCAAGCAATTCTCAGACATTAGCTGGCTATCTTACAATTTACCCTGCTTCTGACACTGTCTAACCAGAGCGCCAGACCCCGCAGGTTAAGGATGCATTCTCAGGAGACTGGTGCCCACTTTAGAAAGCAGCTGCAAGCTGTAGGTCCAGAGACCGCCCACAACTTCTGTCTACCTTTGCTACAATCAGAGGTTCCCAAGACCTCCTATTCCTTATATCAGTTCTCACAGAACTCGGGGAAATACTGACTTATGCTTACTAGTTTATCAAAGGGTGTTACAAAAGATACAAGTGATCAGTGAGATGAAGATACAGGGCAAAGTCTGGGGTGGGGAGTTCCTGAACCTAGGAGCTTCTGTCTCCATGAATTTGGGAATAAAACACCCTCCTTGTGTGTGAGTGTATTCCACAACCTGGAAGCTCTTTGAAGCTTATGCTGCTGGGATTTTTGTGGAGAATTTATTACACAGACATGAGAGATCATTAAGTCTCTTTCTAGCCCTGCCCTCAATATAGAGAAAATCCCAAGCTTCTAATTGTGGTTTTTGTCTTTCTGGTGACCAGCCACCCTCCAGGAGCCCATCCAGAGTCACCTCTTAGAACAAAAGGTGCTCCTGGTGCTCTTACAACTTAGTAATTTACAAAGGCTTTAAGAACTCTATATCAGAAACTGAGAGTGGAGGTCAATATATGTTTCTTACTATCTCACATATACCATTATGCACATGCAACATACTGGTGATGATGATGGAGGGAGCAGGCAGTTTGCTGCTTTTCAGCTTAGGAGAGAATGTAAGCACACTCTTACTCTGCCTAAAATATATTCTGACTTAAATTATGAAAAAAATATTAGCAATTCTTAAATTCTAACTCGAGACCTACCTATGTTTCCCAGACAGTTTGACCGTAGAGCCCTCATCTTTCTTTAAATCCTTTAGTACTTACTGTCCCTATCATTATCTGGTAATTGTCATAAATTACCTTATGCTGGAAATGACCTTCATCGTGTTTTTCTTTTATTGTCCCCACTTATACAGTGTGATAGAGGACTTCCATGTAATTGCATGGTTTCATATTTATATCATAGTTCGTGCCTTATATCTTGCACATCAAATAGTAATTGGTTGATGAATACATGAAATGCTTTTCTTCTTACTTCGTGTGAAATTCTGGCACGATTGATGACTCTTGAAATCCTTTCCCTCTTTAAGTTTCCAAGATACTGAAGTATCACGGAAGAGCCTTTGTAGGTTTTGATAAATGTTATTTATTCTAACTTCCTAGAAAAGCATTTAACCTTGAAGTTAGATTAAATAAATGACAAATAAATACAATAAATGGCATACAAATAAATGATAAATTTCACATTTATTGTCTTGTCATATTGAATAGGAGTCAACTTTTGAATTTACATATACTCCCCTGGAATAAGATATTTTTAGATCACAGTAATCAGATTCTGTATGTGATTGCTAAGTTGCTTCAGTCGTATCTGACTCTTTGCAACCCTATGGATTGTAGCCTGCAAGGCTTCTCAGTCCATGGAATTCTCCAGGTAAGAATACTGGAGTGGGTTGCCATGCCCTCTACCAGAGGATCTTCTTGATCCATGGAGATAAACCATGCCTCATGTCTCTTGCATTGGCAGGCTGGGTTCGTTACCACCAGCGCCACCTGGCCCCTTAATATTAGTAGAATCCATCACCTTAATATGACTTCATCTATCAGTATTCTCATGATCTTGTGAATCTACCATATCAGTTTTGAAATATTTAGCCTCCACACCACACCACCCCCCCCAAAAAAAGAAAAAAACAAACCCAGAAAACTGGTCTGGCATAATAACCCATAGTTGCTATGTGGAAAATTAACCTTTAATAAACATTCTTTTTAATGGTAAGGAAGAGAAAAAGATAAGAAGAAAGGAGAGATCAAATGAAGACTAAATTGGAGGAGGAAAGGAGAGAAGAGCTGTTAAATAATTTATTCATGACACTTGTTCAAGGCAGACTTTATGCAGGAAACTATCAGGATAGTTGTAGAGACCATTTTAATGAGGTTTCACAGTCAGAGAGAGAGATTGGACTCAACTCTGAATACAACAAGGAAAAATGTGAATTCATAATCAAGGAGCTGGGAGTGGGGTGGGGACATGCAGTGGATAGAAAATTAATTAAGATGAAACATTGAGGGCAAGGGGAGGATTCTAGCAAAAGAGATTTTAAAGGATACTTGCTGAAGACAGGCTAGGGCAATCAACTATCATCTAGGAGATGGTGGAGGATGAGAAATCCGCTCAGATATCAAGGGTAAGAAGATATCCAGGGCAGGGCATTCTGGCTAAACTGACATCGCAAGATTTCTGTTAAATTGGACAATAGAGAGATGAACACAGAAGTCTAAAAGTCATGACCTCGTTTCCAAAAATCTCAGAAGAGGCTGATTAGGATTTGGTCAGGCAGAGAATCTTTATCACGGGAAAAAGGAAGGAATACAGATGTGATTTTGAAGCATCTTTACAAATGGTATCCATGAGGTGTATAATCTTCCCATATGATTCTGGAAAAGGAAAAAAGAAAAAACAGTCCAAATTAAGCAATTTTAAATTTGAGAGTGTTTATAGCACCATGATCTTGCGATTTTTGTTTTGCTAGCAAAAATTCCCAATGAACTTGCACCTCCAAAATTGCATTCTGCAAAGCACATTCAGCCTGTCATTCTATGTACACAAAAGATCAGGAGACATATTTAAGTAATTTTGAAGGCTAAAGATATTATAATTGATTTATTATTATAAGTGTCTTGAAAGGCATAAAAATTTGACTTGAAATTCTGGAAGCTGGAAAAGTATGCATGTTGCTTTTGTTTTATTTTTGTTTTGTTTTATTTATTTATTATTAAAGACTTTAATTATTTCTGTCAACACACTTGATTTCCAAAACTGAAAAAAATCATAAATTAAAGTTTCTTATTGGAGACTTATTTACCCCTAGAATATAGCTTATTTGTCTTAATATGTATATACAAAAATAAAACATTCATCTCTAGTAGGAACTACGTTTCCATGATCCTTGGCCTGTCTTTTATAATAGCTCAGACCATTTGGGAACAGGGAGCCATTGTATCACTGATTCTTTGCCAAGTTTCTTGGAAGTATAGAATACAGAAGTCTTGGCCTCCATATTAAAAGTGGGTTATATGTTATGTTCTTTTACTTAACTTTTACTTAACTCACTCATTAATTGGTCACTTATCAGGAGAATAGAATCAAACTCACAGTCAACATAAAATTTTGCTTTTCCCAAAGCCTGTGAAATTGGCCTAGCTAGTCAGAATATTTATGGAATATTACAATATCCCTCTGGATCCTGATCCTATTTTTTTTCTGATTCTTCAGTAGCTAATGTATTTTTTTTTGCATAGCACAAGAAGATTAATAACAGATGTCCTGAATATTTTAAATGCAGTAGTATCCAATATGTTTTTGCATATATGTGTTTCCTTTCCTGAATTTGTTTTCAAGTGTTCTTCCTTTCCAATGCATGGAAATTGATATTTCTATCTGTGAAATATATGATAATCATATGGCACTGTATTATTTTATCTATTANCCCAGAAAACATTTGACCACGCTGAAACACTCTAGGTTGCTTTGAGAAAACAGTTTATTGAGATGAAGGCGATAGAAATGATGGACATACAAGGACAGAATATTTTTGTTTTAATTTGTTTGACTCCAAGGGAGGGACTGAGTAAGTGTCACCACCCCTAATTCGTATGCTGAAATGGACAACCCTTTCTCCATTCATGTTTCTCTTTTGCTGTCTCACTACTGCCACGCTCACAACATTTCTGACTTGAGATGTGTGGATTTTTTCCTCACACCAAGCAATTCTCAGACATTAGCTGGCTATCTTACAATTTACCCTGCTTCTGACACTGTCTAACCAGAGCGCCAGACCCCGCAGGTTAAGGATGCATTCTCAGGAGACTGGTGCCCACTTTAGAAAGCAGCTGCAAGCTGTAGGTCCAGAGACCGCCCACAACTTCTGTCTACCTTTGCTACAATCAGAGGTTCCCAAGACCTCCTATTCCTTATATCAGTTCTCACAGAACTCGGGGAAATACTGACTTATGCTTACTAGTTTATCAAAGGGTGTTACAAAAGATACAAGTGATCAGTGAGATGAAGATACAGGGCAAAGTCTGGGGTGGGGAGTTCCTGAACCTAGGAGCTTCTTTCTCCATGAATTTGGGAATAAAACACCCTCCTTGTGTGTGAGTGTATTCCACAACCTGGAAGCTCTTTGAAGCTTATGCTGCTGGGATTTTTGTGGAGAATTTATTACACAGACATGAGAGATCATTAAGTCTCTTTCTAGCCCTGCCCTCAATATAGAGAAAATCCCAAGCTTCTAATTGTGGTTTTTGTCTTTCTGGTGACCAGCCACCCTCCAGGAGCCCATCCAGAGTCACCTCTTAGAACAAAAGGTGCTCCTGGTGCTCTTACAACTTAGTAATTTACAAAGGCTTTAAGAACTCTATATCAGAAACTGAGAGTGGAGGTCAATATATGTTTCTTACTATCTCACATATACCATTATGCACATGCAACATACTGGTGATGATGATGGAGGGAGCAGGCAGTTTGCTGCTTTTCAGCTTAGGAGAGAATGTAAGCACACTCTTACTCTGCCTCAAATATATTCTGACTTAAATTATGAAAAAAATATTAGCAATTCTTAAATTCTAACTCGAGACCTACCTATGTTTCCCAGACAGTTTGACTAAATCCCTTAGTACTTCCTGTCCCTATCATCTGGTAATTGTCATAAATTACCTTATGCTGGAAATGACCTTCATCGTGTTTTTCTTTTATTGTCCCCACTTATACAGTGTGATAGAGGACTTCCATGTAATTGCATGGTTTCATATTTATATCATAGTTCGTGCCTTATATCTTGCACATCAAATAGTAATTGGTTGATGAATACATGAAATGCTTTTCTTCTTACTTCGTGTGAAATTCTGGCACGATTGATGACTCTTGAAATCCTTTCCCTCTTTAAGTTTCCAAGATACTGAAGTATCACGGAAGAGCCTTTGTAGGTTTTGATAAATGTTATTTATTCTAACTTCCTAGAAAAGCATTTAACCTTGAAGTTAGATTAAATAAATGACAAATAAATACAATAAATGGCATACAAATAAATGATAAATTTCACATTTATTGTCTTGTCATATTGAATAGGAGTCAACTTTTGAATTTACATATACTCCCCTGGAATAAGATATTTTTAGATCACAGTAATCAGATTCTGTATGTGATTGCTAAGTTGCTTCAGTCGTATCTGACTCTTTGCAACCCTATGGATTGTAGCCTGCAAGGCTTCTCAGTCCATGGAATTCTCCAGGTAAGAATACTGGAGTGGGTTGCCATGCCCTCTACCAGAGGATCTTCTTGATCCATGGAGATAAACCATGCCTCATGTCTCTTGCATTGGCAGGCTGGGTTCGTTACCACCAGCGCCACCTGGCCCCTTAATATTAGTAGAATCCATCACCTTAATATGACTTCATCTATCAGTATTCTCATGATCTTGTGAATCTACCATATCAGTTTTGAAATATTTAGCCTCCACACCACACCACCCCCCCCAAAAAAAGAAAAAAACAAACCCAGAAAACTGGTCTGGCATAATAACCCATAGTTGCTATGTGGAAAATTAACCTTTAATAAACATTCTTTTTAATGGTAAGGAAGAGAAAAAGATAAGAAGAAAGGAGAGATCAAATGAAGACTAAATTGGAGGAGGAAAGGAAAGAAGAGCTGTTAAATAATTTATTCATGACACTTGTTCAAGGCAGACTTTATGCAGGAAACTATCAGGATAGTTGTAGAGACCATTTTAATGAGGTTTCACAGTCAGAGAGAGAGATTGGACTCAACTCTGAATACAACAAGGAAAAATGTGAATTCATAATCAAGGAGCTGGGAGTGGGGTGGGGACATGCAGTGGATAGAAAATTAATTAAGATGAAACATTGAGGGCAAGGGGAGGATTCTAGCAAAAGAGATTTTAAAGGATACTTGCTGAAGACAGGCTAGGGCAATCAACTATCATCTAGGAGATGGTGGAGGATGAGAAATCCGCTCAGATATCAAGGGTAAGAAGATATCCAGGGCAGGGCATTCTGGCTAAACTGACATCGCAAGATTTCTGTTAAATTGGACAATAGAGAGATGAACACAGAAGTCTAAAAGTCATGACCTCGTTTCCAAAAATCTCAGAAGAGGCTGATTAGGATTTGGTCAGGCAGAGAATCTTTATCACGGGAAAAAGGAAGGAATACAGATGTGATTTTGAAGCATCTTTACAAATGGTATCCATGAGGTGTATAATCTTCCCATATGATTCTGGAAAAGGAAAAAAGAAAAAACAGTCCAAATTAAGCAATTTTAAATTTGAGAGTGTTTATAGCACCATGATCTTGCGATTTTTGTTTTGCTAGCAAAAATTCCCAATGAACTTGCACCTCCAAAATTGCATTCTGCAAAGCACATTCAGCCTGTCATTCTATGTACACAAAAGATCAGGAGACATATTTAAGTAATTTTGAAGGCTAAAGATATTATAATTGATTTATTATTATAAGTGTCTTGAAAGGCATAAAAATTTGACTTGAAATTCTGGAAGCTGGAAAAGTATGCATGTTGCTTTTGTTTTATTTTTGTTTTGTTTTATTTATTTATTATTAAAGACTTTAATTATTTCTGTCAACACACTTGATTTCCAAAACTGAAAAAAATCATAAATTAAAGTTTCTTATTGGAGACTTATTTACCCCTAGAATATAGCTTATTTGTCTTAATATGTATATACAAAAATAAAACATTCATCTCTAGTAGGAACTACGTTTCCATGATCCTTGGCCTGTCTTTTATAATAGCTCAGACCATTTGGGAACAGGGAGCCATTGTATCACTGATTCTTTGCCAAGTTTCTTGGAAGTATAGAATACAGAAGTCTTGGCCTCCATATTAAAAGTGGGTTATATGTTATGTTCTTTTACTTAACTTTTACTTAACTCACTCATTAATTGGTCACTTATCAGGAGAATAGAATCAAACTCACAGTCAACATAAAATTTTGCTTTTCCCAAAGCCTGTGAAATTGGCCTAGCTAGTCAGAATATTTATGGAATATTACAATATCCCTCTGGATCCTGATCCTATTTTTTTTCTGATTCTTCAGTAGCTAATGTATTTTTTTTTGCATAGCACAAGAAGATTAATAACAGATGTCCTGAATATTTTAAATGCAGTAGTATCCAATATGTTTTTGCATATATGTGTTTCCTTTCCTGAATTTGTTTTCAAGTGTTCTTCCTTTCCAATGCATGGAAATTGATATTTCTATCTGTGAAATATATGATAATCATATGGCACTGTATTATTTTATCTATTAATCCCTAATATAGGTGCTGTCAAAACTTAGCATAAAACAGTGAAATCTCTGCCTTGCTGGGACACAGATGGAAATGAATTTTTATTATAAGGGAACAGGAAGACAAACTTTGCTTCCAGTCTTGTATGACTATGTATAATATATGGAATTAGTAAGGAGTTTGCCTCTGTTATAAATGATAGTATGCTGAGTCACTGCCAGACTAGAAAGTGGGAGATTTTTGTGCCTAAGTCTGTCTTTGGTAAAATCTAATGACATAATCAAACGGAATTATGCTCTCATAAAGAGAGATTTCGGTTGCCTTCCAGTCTAATGCATTTTATAAGATTTCAGAGATTTGTTTTAGCCAAATTTCAGGCTATTGACTTCTTAAAGGTAAGTGTTCTTACTGTTTAACTTCTTAAAAGTAACTGTTCTTAAAAGAACATGTTAGGACCATACTGTCTGCCTGGTGGGGCTTTGTGTTCACCCATCCTCTCCTGAAATAGCTTGAATAGTGTACTCACACACACGCAAATAAATTAGGGAAGTGAGGAAATCTTTGATCATGTAATGCAAATGGGTAGGTATCTTGAGTTGAACTGTGTTTCCCCAAAAATTTGCATGTTGAGGTCCTAACCTTCAGTACCTCAAAGTGTGACCTTATCTGGAGATAAGATCTTAACAGGGTCATTAGAATGGGCCTCTTTTGGGGTCCTGGACCCAATTCCAACCCTGGGGATGAGGAGTACCTTCAAACTCTTTGGATACTAGCAAGATGTCTTACAACTCAACTCAATTCTGACACTATCTGCTGGAGATACAGTCCGATTCCCACAGGTTAAAGTTTCAGTCCTACAGACCTGTCCCCTCGGCCCCTACATCCAAATTCAGTCCAAGTCTAGCTTGTCACTGTGCTTCTGACTCACTAGCTATACATGGGGGCTTCCACAAGCCCCTCTTGAGATTTCAGACACTATGCCCAAACCCAGGCTGTGACCTGTACTTTTGAGCAGCTGCCTATAAATCAGAGGTTTCCACAATTCCCTCCTTCCTTCAGTTCAGTTCAGTCGCTCAGTCGTGTCCGACTCTTTGCGACTCCATAAATCGCAGCACGCCAGACCTCCCTGTCCATCACCAACTCCCAGATTTCACCCAAACTCATGTGCGTCAAGTCGGTGATAATATCCAGCCATCTCATCCTCTGTCGTCCCCTTCTCCTCTTGCCCCCAATCCCTCCCAGCATCAGAGTCTTTTCCAGTGAGTCAACTCTTTGTATGAGNCCCTGTCCATCACCAACTCCCAGATTTCACCCAAACTCATGTGCGTCAAGTCGGTGATAATATCCAGCCATCTCATCCTCTGTCGTCCCCTTCTCCTCTTGCCCCCAATCCCTCCCAGCATCAGAGTCTTTTCCAGTGAGTCAACTCTTTGTATGAGGTGGCCAAAGTATTGGAGCTTCAGCCTCAGCATCAGTCCTTCCAATGAACACCCAGGACTGATCTCCTTTAGAATGGACTGGTTGGATCTCCTTGCAGTCTAAGGGACTCCCAAGAGTCTTCTCCAACACCACATTTCAAAAGCATCAATTCTTCGGCACTCAGCTTTCTTCACAGTCCAACTCTCACATCCATACATGACCACTGGAAAAACCATAGCCTTGACTAGACAGACCTTGTTGGCAAAGTAATGTCTCTGCTTTTCAATATGCTATCTAGGTTGGTCATAACTTTCCTTCCAAGGAATAAGCGTCTTTTAATTTCATGGCTGCAGTCACCATCTGCAGTGATTTTGGAGCCCCAAAAAATAAAGTCTGACAGTGTTTCCACTGTTTCCCCATCTATTTCCCATGAACTGATGGGACCAGATGCCATGATCTTAGTTTTCTGAATTTTGAGCTTTAAGCCAACTTTTTCACTCTCCTCTTTCACTTTTCATCAAGAGGCTTTTTAGTTCCTCTTCACTTTCTGCCATAATGGTGGTGTCATCTGCATATCTGAGGTGATTGATATTTCTCCCGGCAACCTTGATTCCTGCTTGTGCTTCTTCCAGCCTAGTGTTTCTCATGATGTACTCTGCATATAAATTAAATAAGTAGGGTGACAATATACAGCCTTGATGTACTCCTTTTCCTATTTGGAACCAGTCTGTTGTTCCTTGGGTTTGATTAATTTGCTAGAATAGTTCACAGAACTTGAAGAAGCATTTTACTTCTTAGATCACAGGTTTACTAGAAAGGATAATAACTCAGAAACAGCCAGATGGAAGAGATGTTCAAGGCCAGGTATGGGGAAAGGGTTGAGGAGTTTCCATGTCCTCTCCCGAGCACAGCACTCTCAAAATCTTCCTGTGTTCACCAGCATGGAAACCATTCTAAAGAGGGCAGAGGTTGCGTACTTCCAATTAACTATGGAAAAGCATAGCTATGTGTCCAGATTTCTTGATTTTTCCTGGGAAACCAGAAATCTAGAGTTCTTTTTTATTCAGACCTCCCAATTAACATTTTTTAAGTTATGGAATCTAAGGAAAACTTGCCTGTGATGTTTTGGTCTAGCGGCTTCCAGTTTGCCACCTTACGCTACCCATGCTTGAGACCCTCCTTCCCAGCACCCTTCAAATTCATGATTTCACCTCTTGTGTACTTCAAAAGTTTGTGGAATTAGTAATGCATGCATCAACTTCCTGAGAGTTTCGTCAGCTTGTCTTTCAATCAGTGAAATCTTCTTGAACTTTTCTGGTGTGGCAGGTAATAATAAGTTCATATAAGCACCCAAGCTTGTAATGAAAGTGAAGGAAGGGCTAAGGAGGTAGGAGCACTACACCATCTAACGCGATTTCTACACTGTTCTCATTGACTTCTTATTCGTAAAAGGTTTCTGGAAATTTGCCTTATGAATGTCAAAGATTTGATGTTAACAGATCCTTAAACTGTCATTAAGATATTTCAGGTTATAACGGCTAGAAATGTGAGAGGGGGAACAGCACTGAGTTTATCAGAATACTATGAAAATTGAATAATACTGTCACATTATATGAATCATGTACGAATCATTTGTAACCTGAAGGTCTTAATAGAACCTTGACATTCTTAAGCCACTGTCTACCACCAGAACATCTCTGCTATCCATCTGTCTTTTGTTCTTGTCTCTGCAGTGGTCATCATGTAATGAAACATGCAGATTACAACTTATAAGCCTTTTTTTTTGGAAGTCACATTACACAGTATCTTTATAATATGGTGAAGTGAGCTCTGGAATATATATATACACACATATATATAAAAGAAATGACTTATATATGTGTGTTTGTGTATATATACTATATATATATATTAAAGAAGTGACTTGCACACATATAAACTTTAGTTATATTTATTATGAGTATATTCATCTTTTTAAAGGACTTTTTTTTAAGCTAATTTGTCCCTTATGCCCTTTTATGTATAATCAAATTGTATGAGGGAACTAGCTAGTTAATTAAATGGAGATTTAGTTGATGAGTTTCTTTGCTTTGTTCTTTTATCTTACCATTGAAGCCCTTTACATCCATCTTCTTTAGCTTAAGAACTTTTGGATGTAACCATGATTTATGATCTACAATGGAACAGTAGCCAGTATCTGAAAACATCTGCACTTGAGCCATCTGTTCATGCCTAAATACCAGATGTTATATATGTTGAAAATTTATATTTACTGAAATTGCCTTAATACTTGTACTTGCCTACTTACAACACTGCAGCTAACAACAACAACAAAAAAACACAGACATGTTCTTGAGTCATAGATGGATTAAATGAATTTTATTATCTCTCTCAGAACATTAAGCATAATGACCTGGCAGATAATAGCGGAATATAATGGAACTTTATCTAAGCACTTAAAAGTTGTGGCTGGTGAAAACAATTGGTTCTGTGATCAGGTAAATTTTTCCTCAAGAGAAAGCAACAGGGGAGATGCCCATTACCAGCAGCCATGGAACTGAAGGAGCACCCTCATAAATATTTTCAACATGTTGACAGGCACTGCGGGAGAGAAGGAAAGAGTACTGTATTAGATGTATTACAATTCAAAAGGCATCTTTTTAAAAAAAACTGACTGCCAGCTCTTAATTGCAGCACTGTTAGTTGTGGCACGTGGAATCCAGTCCAGTATTCGACCAGGGATCAAACCCAGGGCCCCTGTACTGGGAGAACGGAGTCTTAGCCACTGAACCTCCAGGAAAGTCCCGCAAAAGACTCTTTATCACAGAAATGACAAGTATTCCTATAGGAAATAAAAAGAACTCTTTAAGCCCCCGCCCCCTAACTTTTCCCACACGTATTATATTTTATCTCAGGATTCATTTTTGCCCTGTTTCCTGAATAGCTGTCCTAAGCAATTGACTCCTGTGGAGTTGATTTCAGCATTTATGTCTTATTCCCTAAATTTTAAATGTCTGCTTTGCCCTTGCACTTGAAAAGCTTCTACACAGATAATGAAACTGAGAGAGGAGAAGCAGGAACTATGGAAGGAAAGTATACTGGACAATGACTTCTTAGTTGGCATTGTACACAGAAAGATAACTAACCTTCCACATAAGAGAATTTGAATTTAAAAGATTCTCAGGAGAGCTCTCTGTCAAAATAGATTATACTGAGCATCTGTCATTGTTGCCTGAAACTTGCGATTTATTTCTTTAGTTGGAGAGCTAGCTCCAATTAATCTTTAAATCCCTTAGAAAGAGACTGACTAATGAATATTACACCTTAGAATGTCTCTCTGAAAAGACTAGTGGCCTTAATAATATGAGAAAGCAAATCTGCACTCAACAAAAAAAAAAACACGGAAAAATGTTATATGTAACTATATAACTATATATGTGTATGTGTTTTGCTGTTGTTGTTGTTATACATTGGAGGAGGCAAAGCTCATCTGTTCTAGCTTCATCTCCTGATTTTACATAAACTTAAGCGTATTACCTGAAGTATAGCTTAACCTTTGCAAGGTTGTGGTACAATACCCTCCAAACCAGGAACGAAGACACAGGCTGAACAGCACTCTTTCTTAACTCAGTTTACTGTATTTTGCGTACATACACATGTGTTATTATGAGCAGTTACATACTAATATTTTTCTAAATAAATTCAGACTCAAGAATTTTTATTAAGTAGAACAAAAAATAAGAGAAAATATCCTAAAACATTTTAGAAATATTACATTTTAAAAGAGCAATAGCAAGAAATAAACTTGAAAAATAATTCCAAACCTTATGGGCTACAGCAAGAGACAGAGATGTATAGAACAGTCTTTTGGACTCTGTGGGAAAGGGAGAGGGTGGGATGATTTGGGAGAATGGCATGGAAACATGTATACTATCATATATGAAACAAATCGCCAGTCCAGGTTTGACGCAGGATACAGGATGCTTGAGGCTGGTGCACTGAAATGACCCAGAGGGATGATACGGGAAGGGAGGAGGGAGGGGGGTTCAGGATGGGGAACACGTGTATACCTGTGGCAGATTCATGTTGATGTATGGCAAAACCAATACAATGTTGTAAAGTAATTAACCTCCAATTAAAATAAATAAAANAGAGGGATGATACGGGAAGGGAGGAGGGAGGGGGGTTCAGGATGGGGAACACGTGTATACCTGTGGCAGATTCATGTTGATGTATGGCAAAACCAATACAATGTTGTAAAGTAATTAACCTCCAATTAAAATAAATAAAATTTAAAATAATAAATAAATAAAAATAAGAATCATAATAAATAAATCTGCTACTTTTATACACTGAACAGCATGCTCAAAAAGAGCCAGGGAAAACCACGACTCTATGCATATTCCTCCACCATGGCACGTTTTTAGACATCTTAACTTCTCCCAAGATATTGTACTTATGGGTGGAGAAAGAACAAAACAGCAGATGACCAGGAAAATTATTTTTTTAGTCTTTCTTAAGCTGTGTGGCTGAGAAGAAAAGGTTTGTATATTTGACTTTCATGTATCTAGGAAAATATTTTTTCCCAAGTTGAAAGATTCATGAATAAAATAAAATACAAATTATTGTGGTTTTGTAATTTATTTTTCTACCTAATAAAATAACCACTACTGAGAGTATAAATGCACATTACTGTTTTATGTGGTTGTTTCTTTTAGGAAAATAAAAACTCTAGAAACCTACATTTTCAATCAATTCAGTTCAGTTCAGTCACTCAATCATGTCTGACTCTTTGCAACCCCATGGACTGCAGCACACCAGGCTTCCCTGTCTACCACCAACTACCAGAGGGTATTCAAATTCATGTCCATTGAGTCGGTGATACCATCCAAGCATCTCATCCTCTGTCATCCCCTTCTCCTCCCACCCTCAATCTTTCCCAGCATCATGGTCTTTTCAAATGAGTCAGTTCTTCATATCTGGCAGCCAAAGTATTGAAGATTTAGCTTCAGTGTCAGTCCCTCCAATGAACACCTAGGACTGATCTCCTTTAGGATGGACTGGTCTGTTCTCCTTACAGTCCATGGACTCTCAAGCGTCCTCCAGCAAACACAGTTCAAAAGCATCAGTTCTTCAGCACTCAGCCTTCTTTATGGTCCAGCTCTCACATACATAAATGACTACTGGGAAAACTGTAGCTTTCACTATACTGACCTTTATAGGCAAAGTAATGTCTCTGCTTTGCAATATGCTGTCTAGATTGGTCATAACTTTTCACCCACAGAACAAGTGTCTTTTGATTTTGTGGCTGCAGTCATTCACTGCAGTGATTTTTGGAACCCAAGAAAATAAAGTCTCTCACTGTTTCCATTATTTCTCCATCTATATTCCATGAAGTGATGGGACTGGAGGCGATGATTTTAGTTTTCTGGATGTTGAGTTTTAAGGCAATTTTTTTCACTCTCCTCTTTCACTTTCATCAAGAGGCTCTTTAGTTCTTCTTCCCTTTCAGCCATATGGGTTGTGTCATCTGCATTTCTGAGGTTATTAATATTTCTCCTGGCAATTTTGATTCCAGCTTGTGCTTCTTCCAGCCCAGCATTTCTTATGATGTACTCTGCATAGAAGTTAAATAAGCAGNGAGGCTCTTTAGTTCTTCTTCCCTTTCAGCCATATGGGTTGTGTCATCTGCATTTCTGAGGTTATTAATATTTCTCCTGGCAATTTTGATTCCAGCTTGTGCTTCTTCCAGCCCAGCATTTCTTATGATGTACTCTGCATAGAAGTTAAATAAGCAGGGTGACAATATACAGCCTTTATGTTCTCCTTTCCCAATTTGGAACCAGTGCCTTGTTCCATGTCCAGTTGTAACTGTTACTTCTTGACCTGGATATAGATTTTTCAGGAGGCAGGTAAGGTGGTCTGGCATTCCCATCTCTTGTGGAATTTTCCACAATTTGTTGTGATCCATACAGTCAAAGGTTTTGGCATAGTCAATGAAGCACAAGTAGATTTTACTTGAAATATATTGCTTTTCCTATGATCCAAAGGATGCTGTCAATTTGATCTCTGGTTCTTCTGACTTTTGTAAATCAAGCTTGAACATCTGGAAGTTCACGGTTGACATACTGTTAAAGCCGAACTTGGAGAATTTTGCACATTACTTTGTTAGCGTGTGAGTTGAGTGCAATTGTGGGATAGTTTGAACATTCTTTGTCATTGACTTTCTTTGGGATTGGAATGAAAACTGACCATTTCCAGTCCTGTGGCCACTGCTGAGTTTTCCCAGTTTGCTGGCATATTGAGTGCAGCACTTTCACAGCATCATCTTTTCAGTTCAGTTCACTTCAGTTGCTCAGTCATGTCCAACTCTTTGCGACCCCATGAATCGCAGAACTCCAGGCCTCCCTGTTCATCACCAACTCCCGGCATTTACTCAGACTCATGTCCATCAAATCGGTGATACCATCTAGCTATCTCATCCTCTGTCATCCCCTTTTCCTCCTGCCTCCAGTCCCTCCCAGCATCAGAGTCTTTTCCAGTGAGTCAACTCTTCGCATGAGGTGGCCAAAGTATTGGAGCTTCAGTTTCAGCATCAGTCCTTCCAATGAACACACAGGACTGATCTCCTTTAGGATGGACTGGTTGGATCTCCTTGCAGTCCAAGGGACTCTAAAGAGTCTTCTCCAACACCACGGTTCAAAAGCATCAATCAGTTCTTTGGTGCTCAGCTTTCTTCACAGTCCAACTCTCACATTCATACATGACCACTGGAAAAACCATAGCCTTGACTAGACAGACCTTTGTTGGCAAAGTAATGTCTCTGCTTTTTAATATGTTATCTAGGCTGGTCATAACTTTCCTTCCAAGGAGTAAGAGTATTTTAATTTCACAGCTGCAGTCACCATCTGCACTGATTTTGGAGACTCCCAAAATAAAGTCTGACACTGTTTCCACTGTTTCCCCATCTATTTCCCATGAAGTGATGAGACCAGATGCCATGATCTTAGTTTTCTGAATGTTGAGCTTTAAGCCACTTTTTCACTCTCCTCTTTCACTTTCATCAAGGGGCTTTTTAGTTCCTCTTCACTTTCTGCCACAAGGGTGATGTCATCTGCATATCTGAGGTTATTGATATTTCTCCCAGCAATCTTGATTCCAGCTTGTGTTTCTTCCAGCCTAGCATTTCTTCCAGCCTAGTGTTTCTCATGATGTACTCTGCATATAAGTTAAATAAGCAGGGAGACAATATACAGCCTTGACGTACTCC
>SJYX01000167.1:151227-193731 GCA_006410675.1 Oreotragus oreotragus
GTCAAAGGCTTTGGCATAGTCAATAAAGCAGAAATAAATGTTTTCCTCAAACTCTCTTGCTTTTTCAATGATCCAGTAGATATTGGCAATTTGATCTCTGGTTCCTCTGCCATTTCTAAAGCCAGCTTGAACATCTGTAAGTTCATGGTTCACGTATTGCTGAAGCCTGGCTTGGAGAATTTTGATAATCTTTTAGGATTTGAAATAACTCAGCTGGAATCCATCATCTCCACTCGATTTGTTCCCAAGGCCCACGTGACTGCAATGCAGGATGTCTGGCTCCAGGTGAGAGATCACACCATTGTAGCTATCTGGTCTTTAAGATCTTTTTGTATATTTCTTCTGTATATGCTTGCCACCTCTTCTTGATATCTTCTGCTTCTGTTAGGTCCATACCATGAACCCGTGGTATCTCAAAGTTTCTTGAAGTGCTCTAACATATTTTCCATGCTATTATTTTCCTATATTTCTTTGTACCAATCAGTTAGGAAGTCTTTCTTGTTTCTTCTTGCTATTCCTTGGCTGTCTACATTTAGATGGGGATGTATTTTTCCTTTACTCCTTTGCTTTAGCTTCTCTTCTTTTCTCACCTATTTGTAGAACTGAAGTGAAGTCACTCAGTCGTGTCCGACTCTTTGTGACCCCACGGACAATAGCCTGCACCAGGCTCCTCCGTCCATGGGATTTTCCAGGCAAGAGTACTGGAGTGGGTTGCCATTTCCTCAGACAACCATTTCACCATTTTATATTTATTTTTCTTGGGGATGGTTTTGTTCACTACCTCCAGTACAATGTTATGAACCTCTGTCCATAGTTCTTCAGGCACTCTGTCTATCAGGTCTAATCCCTTGAATCTTTGTCACTTCCACTGTATAATGGTAAGGGATTTGATTTAGGTCTTACCTGAATGGCCTAGCAGTTTTTCCCACTTCCTTCAATGTAAGTTTGAACTTGGCAATATGGAGTTCATGATCTGACCCACAGTCAGCTCCTGGTCTTGTTTTTGCTGACTGTATAGAACTTCTCCATCTTCAGTTGCAAAGAATATAATCAATCTGATCTCAATATTGACCATCTGGTGATTTCCATGGGATTTTCCAGGCAAGAGTACTGGAGTGGGTTGCCATTTCCTCAGACAACCATTTCACCATTTTATATTTATTTTTCTTGGGGATGGTTTTGTTCACTACCTCCAGTACAATGTTATGAACCTCTGTCCATAGTTCTTCAGGCACTCTGTCTATCAGGTCTAATCCCTTGAATCTTTGTCACTTCCACTGTATAATGGTAAGGGATTTGATTTAGGTCTTACCTGAATGGCCTAGCAGTTTTTCCCACTTCCTTCAATGTAAGTTTGAACTTGGCAATATGGAGTTCATGATCTGACCCACAGTCAGCTCCTGGTCTTGTTTTTGCTGACTGTATAGAACTTCTCCATCTTCAGTTGCAAAGAATATAATCAATCTGATCTCAATATTGACCATCTGGTGATGTCCATGAGTAGAGTCATCTCTTGTGTTGTTGTAAAAGGGTGTTCACTATGACCAGTGCATTCTCTTGGCAAAACTCTGTTAACCTTTGCCCTATTTCATTTTGTACTCCAAGTGAAACTTGTCTGTTACTCCAGGTATCCCTTGACTTCCTATTTTTGCATTCAAATCCTCTATGATGAAAAGGACATCTTTTTTTAGTGTTAGCTCTAGAAGATCATCATAGATCTGCTTAACCTGAGTTTCTTCTGCCTTAGTTGTTGGGGCATAGTCTTGGATTACTTTGATATTGAATGGTTTGCCTTGGAAACAAACAGAGATCATTTTGTCGTTTATGAGATTGCATCCAAATACTGCAATTCAGACTCTTTTGTTGACTAATGAGGGCTATTCCATTTCTTCCAGGGGATTCTTACTCATCGTCATAGATGTAATGGTCATCTGAATTCAAAATGCCTATTCCAGTCCATTTTAGTTCCCTGGTTTCAAAAATGTTGATGTTTACTCTTGCCATCTCCTGTTTGACCACTTCCAATTTACTTTGATTCATGGACCTAACGTTCCAGGTTTCTATGCAATATTGTTCTTCACAATATCGAACATTACTTCCATCAGAGGTATGTTTCTCAGTGGTATCACAATAAATTTCCTTTCAGTCATTAACACATAAAGTGGAAGTCTTAGCAATAATTCTGTCTTTTAGCTGTCTCTACTGTCACTGTGATAGCAGCTGAACTTAACACACCATTTGTTTTCAGGAAAATGATGTCTTCTGTGCAGCAGACGTACTCAGACTGTGCCTTCTTGCAGTTCTAATGTGTTTGCCTTTGTACAGAAATCTCCATTAGTGAACTTGCTTTCAGTATTTCAAGTGTCAGGTTTTAGACATTTATAAATTGGCCAAAACTGAAAACATTTCATCATGTAGAGTAGGACACAGATAAAGAACACAGAAACCTGATTTTAAAATACTCTATAGTAGCATCAGACACACGGTGTGATATTTATGTATCAAGACAGCACATCGCTGAGAAGTTTTGAGGGAAATGACAGTTCCAGGGTGAGAGAAATCTTATTCACATCAAAGAATACGTTACTTCAGATGTCAAAGCCTGTATGTCATTGTCATCATCTATTAAGTATCAGTAACCCAGCTGAGATATTATGCTGAGAAATGAGATATCCTCTTTGGTGATTTGCACAAGATTTAATGGGGCTTTCCAGGTGGCACTAATGGTAAAGAACCTGCCTGCCAGTGCAGGAAACATAAGAGACTTAGGTTCAATTCTAGGTCGGAAAGATCCCCTGTGGAGGTCATGGCAAACCAGTCCAGTATTCCTGCCTGGAGGATCCCACGGACAGAGGAGCCTGGAGGGCTAGACCAGGGTCGCAGAGTCGGACACGATGGAAAAACTTGGCATGGACTCACAAGATTTAAATTTGTCTTTGGTAAAGAAATCAGTTCAGTGAGAAGGCACAAATGTTCAGGCACAAATGCATTGGTAATCATCCCAGTACACAGGCATGGATGCTTCTATGAGAACTTGTTTTTCTGTTTGTCCTGGTAAGGTTAACGTAGGTAGTCTATCAGTGTGTCTTAAAATTCAGTCACAGAATTTTCTAAGCAAATCCTGAAAAGTTAATCTGCTGTGACTTCATAGTAACAGTGAAATGAAGAGTCTTTCTCTTTTTAAATTCAGAGAGTTAATTTGATTGATGAAAGAGAAAGAGGAGTGGTACTCACATACTAAAGTATTTCTGTCAATGAGTCATAATAACAGCATCATTACAACAACCCTCTCAAGTCATTGTTGCCATTTTTACAGTCTTAAAATATCTAGGAGAAGGCAACCTTACTATCTTTGCAGTCCAAAACCAGAATGTATCTAGAACAACGATCATCTTCTTGAGATTTTGGAGTTGACTGTCTAACAACAGATTATCCCCTTTAACCATGTGAAGATTATAAAAGAACAAATTAAACTATGTGTCTTGAGATTTGTGGTTCTATTTTCTTTCTAAATGTTATTATTGGTCTCTCTATAGCACATATTGACCAGATTTCACAAACTGGTAGGCAAATGCCTGAATTCAGCCCTCAGAAATTTTTGACTTCACCTCCAATAAATCCTTTAAAATATGCTATTTTCAATTTGGTATTCTTTCATCATTAACCTAGTTCCTTTAAAGCTATAGAAGTCTCATATAGTAAAATGTTTACCTGCCGAGCCACAAGGAAAGCCTGCCTACTATAGCAGTAAGTTAAAAATATGAACTTGGTGTGAGACAGGTTTATGTTCAAATTCAGACTCTGGTTCTGAATCTAAGGGTTGTTTGTGGTGTACTTACCACTTGGTTTCCTTATAAAAATGAGTATAATGATAATTCTAGCTTATATATTTGAAGAAATTCAAATGTAAAAGATCAGTAAAGTGCTCTGCACAGCACACTCACAACTCAACCAATAACTGTAATGTTGATAGTAATAGATATTCTAAAAAAATCCTCTAAAGGGTTTAATAAGTACCATTTGTTATTCTTTATATTTCATTTATTATGCCTATTATATTCTATGATTTTATGAAGCTGGTATTGTTATCATCTCCAAAGTGCAGATTAAAATCTAAAGTACAGGTCCATTAGGTCACTGTTGAAGGCCACATAGCTAATATACATTAGAACTGGAATTGTAACTAATTCTATAGAATTTTAACCAGTTTATAGAGCTTTAGCTCTTCACTATTATATTACATGCCTCTCCACTCTTGTGCCTACTATTAAACTATTTTTATTTTCTCTATTACTAACTAGAAGCAACAGAACCTGTGAAAATGCTAGAAGTTGTCATTATAATCCCTGTTTAAAAAGGTTAAAATCTAGTGGCAAGACAGATAATAAACAGAATACAGTGGAAACAGAATGAAATATGAGAATGGGTTTGACTATTAACAGCTACAAAATGAAACTGGTCAATATTTTTGAATATTGCAGAAAGTGTGGATTCCAACCAAGAATTTATCCATAAAAAGGAATGAAATATTATATGGAAGTGTTTCAAAGTACAGTGATGACAAAAAATGAAGTTACTTTCTTGTACCTTATCAAATTTGATCAGCAAATAAACCACTTACATATACATTATACTTTTACTCCTGACCAAAAGCTCTATGATGAGGAAAGTAAGATTTAAAAGATTCAGTATCACACCCATGGTCAAACAGGTTTCAAGTCATTAAGTTAGAAATCCAGATAGAGAGCTCTTCCAACAGCCTCAGTGACAGAACTGAGCCCTTGAATTAATTCATCTTTGGAGAGACAAATGGAAACACAAAATGCCCACCCCCCGCCCCCCCAAAAAAAACACTTCGAGAAAGTTTATAGTATATGTTGTGTGAATATAGGAAGTGGGTCACATGACCCTTCACAGTGGTCTTAGATACTCTCATGGCACCTAGGATTTAGAAAACCACTAATTTGAAACTACTGCAAATATGGCTGCTCACAACTATCAGAGAAGTATTCAAAAATAAATACACAATTTTTTTTCTAGAGGTCTGGGGCTTCAGACTGCAAAGAGAGGCCTACTTTCTTAGTTAGTAACCAGTTGGAAAGACGGTAGTATGGACACTGCTTATGACAAGGATGAGCATACTTTTCCAACTGGTGCAAACATATCTTAAAAAAAAAAAAAAAAAGCAGCTAATCTAAGGCACTTGGATGAATTTCTTGAAGTTGAAAGGAACTTATAGATACGTCTCATCTTTGCTTACTTAAGGAAACCAAAGCACAGATATTACATACACTTGTGCAAGTTCCCTGGGGTGACCTTCTCTTTAATTAATGAAAGACTCAAGGCTAGGAATAAGGTCTTTTCTTCATCACGTATTGTGCTGCCTTTGTGATTTGATCAACAGTACTCCATCCTACAAAGTTGCTTCAAAGTTTAGGGGTCTTCCCTGGTGGCTCAGATGGTAAAGCGTCTGTCTACAATGAGGAGACCTGGGTTTGATCCCTGGGTCGGGAAGATTCCCTGGAGAAGGAAATGGCAAGCCACTCCAGTACTCTTGCCTGGAAAATCCCATGGACGGAGGAGCTTGGTACAGGCTACTGTCCATGGGGTCACAAAGAGTTGGGCATGACTGAGCGACTTTACTTTCAAAGTTTAGACAGTCTTCTTTTTCCATCTGGACTACTTAACATGTAGGATTGATTCAGCACTCTAAATATGTAAGAATATGATGCCCTTATAATTAACACCTTAAAGCGAAGCAGTGATTATTTGAGCATTTGACGTAAATCCAAAAGCAGCAGCTGTAGGAATTTCTTGCTGTAACTCAGAAGGTCATGAAGGAACAGTGACTGAGGTAAAATGGATTTTTAGCATAGGTTTCACTGCTTACCTGCTGGGTCACCTATGGAAATAAGACCCTAGAGAGTTGTTGATTCCTTACTTGCCAGAAAAATGGATGTACACGAATGGTAGTGTGTCTTTCTGTACTTTATCTTGTAATTGAAACCCTGTGGGTCATTAAACTCATGATTGGTAATACTGCTTATCAATGTACAATTCAACAATGTGGCAAAATATTTGAGCATATATATGTGATGTGTATGTTTGTCTTCATTTTAATTACATTGTTCATTGTCTTAATTATTGAAATCTTAATTATTTCAGACTCACAGTTGATATTGTTAGCAGACAAGTGAAAATTTACACTTGCGCTTACTGATATCAAGATCTCTGTACTTAACATGAGATAGATTGACCAGGTTGGAAGTTTGTCCTTTTCTGAACCAAACTTCTCACTATAAGATTTTTCCCCTTTTCTGTCACTTCCGGTTTTCCTTTTCCTGCCTTATCTTTATGAAAACAGAATTAAGGATGCTTTTCTGTTGGCTGGTAGTCACCTTCAAGCATTTCCTCTTTATTTACAACAGTAAGTATCTAAAATGAAGCACAATAGTATTAATTATAATCATAGAGTCACTTAGCAATAGACAGACTGATTCATATCATAAGAACTAAAATGATTATTTAGTTGTTCCTAAATCCTACCTTGCCCAGGGCAGTTCTAATTTGTGGATTTTGTTCCAGCATAATTATTTACAGTTCTCAATTTTATTCTTATGGTTTGGGAAGTAATTATAAGGTTTCTCTAAATGTATGTAATTTAGCAAGGGACCAGAGGAGACCTCTATTGATGATGCTAAAATATCTAGAGAATTGTGACAGCCTGATTCACACTGGTTTTTCTCTCCTTATTTAAGTGCTTCAAAATGGCCTCAGTTGCATTTCCAGGACTCTGTCATCCGCCTTCCTTATCCACGGCAAAATGAAACAAAAATAATAATAATAATTTGCCTAGTTTTTACCAAAAACATTCTTAAAAGTAAATTTGACATAATTTTAGGGGAGCCTACAAAAGACAATCAATAGCCAATTAGTGTTTTTATGAAACTGAAAGAAAGTGAAGTCACGCAGTCCTGTCCAACCATTTGTGATCCCATAGACTGTAGGCTACAGGCTTCTCCATCCATGGAATTCTCCAGGCAAGAGTACCAGAGTGTGTTGCCATTTCCTTTTCCAGGGGATCTTCCCGACCCAGGGATCAAACCCTGGTCTCGTGCATTGGAGGCAGATGGTCTACCCTCTGAGCCAGCAGGGAAGCCCTTTACTTAGATGAATAACTGTTCAGTCGCTCAGCGTGTCCCACTCTTTGTGACTCCATTGACTCCAGACATGGCAGGCCTCCCTGCCCATCACCAACTCCCGGAGTTTACCCAAACTCATGTCCATTGAGTCAGTGATGCCATCCAACCATCTCATCCTGTCATCCCCTTTTCCTGCCTTCCATCTTTCTCAGCATCAGGGTCTTTTCCAATGAGTCAGCTCTTCACATGAGGTGGCCAAAGTATTGGAGTTTCAGCTTCAACATCAGTCCTTCCAATGAACACTCAGGACTGATCTCCTTTGGGATGGGATGGACTCGTTGGATCTCCTTGCAGTCTAAGGGACTGTCAAGAGTTTTCTCCAACACCATGCTTCAAAAGGATCAATTCTTCTGCACTCAGCTTTCTTTATAGTCCAACTCTCACATCCACACATGGCTACTGGAAAACCATAGCTTTGACTAGATGGACCTTTGTTGGCAAACAAAGTTTTTAATATGCTGTCTATGTCGGTCATAACTTTTGTTCCAAGGAGTAAGTGTCTTTTAATTTTGTGGCTGCTGATATCATCTGCAGTGATTTTGGAGCCCAAGAAAATAGTCTCTCACTATTTCTATTGCTTCCCCATCTATTTTCCATGAACTGATGGGACCAGATGCCATGATCTTAGTTTTCTGAAGGGTGAGGTTGCTTCTTTTTTTCATTTTTAAATTAATTTATTTTATTTTAATTGGAGGCTAATTACAAAGCCAACTTTTCACTCTCCTCTTTGACTTTCATCAAGAAGATCTTTAGTTCTTTGCTTTCTGCCATAAGGTTGGTGTCACATGCATATCTGAGATTATTGATATTTCTCCCAGCAATCTTGATTCCAGCTTATGCTTCATCCAGCCCAGCATTTCACATGATGTACTCTGCATAGAAGTTAAATAAACAGGGTGACAATATGCAGCCTTGACATACTCCTTTCTCAATTTGGAACCAGTCTGTTGTTCCATGTACAGTTCTACTTGTTGCTTCTTGACCTGTATACAGACTTCCTAGGAGGCAGTTCAGGTGGTCTGGTATTCCCACGTCTTGAAGATTTTCCACAGTTTCTTATGATCCACCAGTAGAAGGCTTTGGCATAATCAATAAAGCAGAGTAGATGTTTTTTCCTGGAACCCTCTGGTTTTTTTGATGATGCAACAGATGTTGGCAATTTGATCTCTTGTTCCTCTGTATTTTCTATATCCAGCTTGATTATCTGGAAGTTCATGGTTCATGTACTGTTTAAGCCTGTCTTGGAGAATTTTGAGAATTACTTTACTAGCGTGTGAAATGAGTGCAATTGTGTGGTAGTTTGAGCATTCTTTGGCACTGGAATGAAAACTGACATTTTCCAGTCCTGTAGCCACTGCAGCGTTTTCCCAATTTGCTGGCATATTGAGTGCAGCACTTTCAAAGCATCATCTTTCAGGATTCGAAAGAGCTCAATTGGAATTCCATCAACTCCACTAGCTCTGTTCATAGCGATGTTTCCTAAAGCCCATTTGACTTTGCATTCCGGGGATGTCTGGCTCTAGGTAAGTGATCACACCATCGTGATTATCTGGGTCATGAAGATCTTTTATGTATAGTTCTTCTGCGTAGTCTGTTCCCTTGAAAGTGAAAGTGAAGTCGCTCAGTCGTGTCTGACTCTTTGCGACCCCGTGGACTGTAGCCCACCAGGCTCCTCCGTCTATGGGATTCTCCAGGCAAGAATACTGGAGTGAGTTGCCATTTCCTTCTCCAGGGGATCTTCCTGACCCAGGGATCGAACCCAGGTCTCCTGCATTGCAGGCAGACACTTTAACCTCTGAGCCACCAGGGAAGCTTAGTATCTCTAATTTTCTTGAAGAGATCTCTAGTCTTCCCCATTCTGTTGTTTTCCTCTATTTCTGTGCATTGATCACTGAGGAAAGCTTTCTTATCTCTCCTTGCTATTCTTTGGAACTTTGCATTCAGATGCATATATTTTTCCTTTCTCCTTTGCCATTGGGTTCTCTTCTTTTCTCAGCTATTTGTAAGGCCTCCTCAGACAACCATTTTGCCTTTTTGCATTTCTTTTTCTTGGGGATGGTCTCTATCACTGCCTCTTGTACAATATCATGAAGCTCCATTCAAAGTTCTTCAGGTACTCTTTCTATCAGATCTAATCCCTTGAATCTATTTGTCACGTCTACTGTATAATTTTAAGGGATTTGATTTAGGTCACACCTGAATGGCCTTCACAATAAACTGTGGAAAATTCTGAAAGAGATGGGCATACCAGACCACCTGACCTGCCTCTTGAGAAACCTGTATGCAAGTCAGGAAGCAACAATTAGAACTGGACATGGAACAACAGACTGGTTCCAAATAGGAAAAGAAGTACGTCAAGGCTGTATATTGTCACCCTGCTTATTTAACTTATATGCAGAGTGCATCATGAGAAACGCTGGGCTGGTGGAAGCACAAGCTGGAATCAAGATTGCTGGGAGAAATATCAATAACCTCAGATATGCAGATGACACCACCCTTATGGCAGAAAGTGAAGAAATATTAAAGAGCCTCTTGATGAAAGTGAAAGAGGAGAGTGAAAAAGTTGGCTTAAAGCTCAACATTCAGAAAACGAAGATCATGGCATCTGGTCCCATCACTTCATGGCAAATAGATGGGGAAAGAATGGAAACAGTGTCAGACTTAATTTTTTTGGGCTCCAAAATCACTGCAGATGGTGATTGCAGCCACGAAATTAAAAGATACTTACTCCTTGGAACAAAAGTTATGACCAACATAGAAACTGTGGCAAACTCATGTCAATGTATCAAAACCAATAGAGTACTGTAAAGTAAAATAAAGTAAAATGGAAGCTCTAAAAAAAAAAATTTTTTTTTTAAAGGAAAAAAAAAACAAACAGAGACATTACTTTGTCAACAAAGGTCTATCTAGTCAAGCCTATGGTTTTTCCAGTGGTCATGTATGGATATGAGAGTTGGACTATAAAGAAATCTGAGTGCCAAAAAATTGATGCTTNGTGAAGAAATATTAAAGAGCCTCTTGATGAAAGTGAAAGAGGAGAGTGAAAAAGTTGGCTTAAAGCTCAACATTCAGAAAACGAAGATCATGGCATCTGGTCCCATCACTTCATGGCAAATAGATGGGGAAAGAATGGAAACAGTGTCAGACTTAATTTTTTTGGGCTCCAAAATCACTGCAGATGGTGATTGCAGCCACGAAATTAAAAGATACTTACTCCTTGGAACAAAAGTTATGACCAACATAGACAGTGTGGCAGACTCATGTCAATGTATCAAAACCAATAGAGTACTGTAAAGTAAAATAAAGTAAAATGGAAGCTCTAAAAAAAAAAATTTTTTTTTTAAAGGAAAAAAAAAACAAACAGAGACATTACTTTGTCAACAAAGGTCTATCTAGTCAAGCCTATGGTTTTTCCAGTGGTCATGTATGGATATGAGAGTTGGACTATAAAGAAATCTGAGTGCCAAAAAATTGATGCTTTTGAAGTATGGTGTTGGAGAAGAATCTTGAGAGTCCCTTGAACTGCAAGGATATCCAACCAGTCCATCCTAAAGGAGATCAGTCCTGGGTATTCATTGGAAGGACTGACGTTGAAGCTGAAACTCCAATACTTTGGCCACCTGATGCAAAGAGATGACTCGTTTGAAAAGACCATGATGCTAGGGGGGATTGAAACCAGGAGGAGAAGGGGACGACAGAGGATGAGATAGTTGGATGGCATCACTGACTCAATGGACATGGGTTTGGGTGGACTCTGAGAGTTGGTGACGGACAGGGAGGCCTGGCGTGCTGAGGTTCATGGGGTTGCAAAGAGTCGGACATGACTGAGCGACTGAAATGAACTGATTCAATGGCTTAGTGGTTTTCCTACTTTCCTCAATGAAGTCTGAATTTGGCAATATAGCGTTCATGATCTGATCCACAGTCAGCTCTGTGTCTCATTTTTGATGACCGTATAGAACTTCTCCATCTTCTGCTGCAAACAATATAATCAATACAATTTTGATAGTGACCATCTGGTATGGTCATGTGCAGAGTCGTCTATTGTGTTGTTGGAAAAGGATATTCTCTATGACCATTGCATGCTCTTGGCAAAACTCTGTTAGCCATTTCCCTGTTTCATTTTGTACTCCAAGGCCAACCTTGCTTGTTACTCCTGGTTTCTCTTGATTTCCTACTTTTGCATTTGAGTCCTCTATGATGTTACTTTGCCGACTAAGGTACGTCTAGTCAAGGCTATGGTTTTTCCTGTGGTCATGTATGGATGTGAGAGTTGGACTGTGAAGAAGGCTGAGCACCAAAGAATTGATGCTTTTGAACTGTGGTGTTGGAGAAGACCCTTGAGAGTCCCTTGGACTGCAAGGAGATCCAACCAGTCCATTCTGAAGGAGATCAGCCCTGGGATTTCTTTGAAAGGAACGATGCTAAAGCTGAAACTCCAGTACTTTAGCCACCTCATGCAAAGAGTTGACTCATTGGAAAAGACTCTGATGCTGGGAGGGATCAGGGGCAGGAGCAGAAGGGGACAACCGAGGATGAGATGGCTGGATGGCATCACTGACTCACTGGATGCGAGTCTGGGTGAACTCCGGGAGATGGTGATGAACAGGGAGGCCTGTCGTTCTGCGATTCATGGGGTCGCAAAGAGTCGGACACGACTGAGCGACTGAACTGAACTGAACTGATGATGAAAAGTACATCTTTTTTATTGTTGCTAGTTCTAGAAGGTCTTGTAGGTCATCACAGAACCGTTCAACTTCAGTTTCTTTGGCATTACCGGTCAGGGCATAGACTGGGATTACTCTGATATTGAGTGGTTTGCCTTGGAAACAAATAGAGATCATTATGTCATTTTTGAGACTGCACCCAAGTACTGCATTTCGGACTGTTGTTGACTATGAAGGTTATTCCTCTCATCCATTAAAAAGAATACATTTCTTCTAAGGGACTCTTTCCCACAGTCATAGATATAATCATCATCTGAATTTAACTTGCCTATTTCAATCCATTTTAGTTTACTGGTGCCTAAAATGTCAGTGTTCACTCTTGCCATCTCCTGTTTGACCACTTCCAATTTGCCTTGATTCATGGGCCTAACACTCCTGGTTCCTATGCAATATTGTTCTTTACAGCATTAAACTCTTTAGATCACCAGTTATATCCACAACTGGATGTTGTTTTTGCTTTGACTCCATCTCTTCATTCTTTCTGGAGTTATTTCTCCACTCTTCTCCAGTAACATATTGAGCACCTACCAACCTGGGGAGTTCTTCTTTCAGTGTCATATATTTTTGCCTCTTCATATTGTTCATGGGGTTCTCGAAGCAAGAGTACTGAAGTGGTTTGCTATTCCCTTCTCCAATGAACCACGTTTTTGCAGAACTCTCCACCATGACCCACCCGTCTCGGGTGGCTCTACACAGCATGGCTCATAGTTTCATTTAGTTAAACAACACTGTGGTCCATGTGATCAGTTTGGTTAATTTTCTGTGATTGTAGTTTTTGTTCTGTTTATCCTCTGATAAATAAGGTAAGAGGCTTATGCAAGCTTCCTTATGGGAGACTGACTGAGAGGGAAACTGGGTCTTTTTCTGATGGGCACTGCCCTTCTTTGGAATAAAAAATGTTTTCCCATCCTGTGGCAACTGCTGAGTTTTCCAAATTTGCTGGCATATCAAGTACAGCACTTTAACACCAGCATTTTCTAGGATTTTAAGTCGCTCAACTGTAATTCAATCATGTCCTCTAGCTTTTTTGGAAGTACTGCATTGGCTCCAGGTAAGTGACCACATCATCGAGGTTGCTTGGGTCATAAAGTCTTTTTTGTACAGTTCATTTGTGTGTTCTTGCTACCTCTTCTTAATCTCTTCCGTTTCTACAAGGTCCCTATCGTTTCTGTCTTTTATAGTGCCTATCCTTGTATGAAATGCTTCCTTGATATCTCCAATTTTTGTGAAGAGATCTCTAGTCTTACCATTCTACTCTCTTCTATTTCTTTGCATTAATTCATTTAAGAAGGCCTTCTTATATCATCTCCTTGCTCTTCCCTGGAACTCTGCATATTGCTGGATATATCTTTCCCTTCCCCTCTTGCCTTTTGTTTCCTTTTTTCACAGCTACTTGTAAGGCCTCCTCAGCCAATCATTTTGCCTTCTTCCATTTCTTTTTCTTTGGGGTGATTTTGGTCAACACTTCCTGTAGAGTGTTAGGAACCTCCATCCTTAATTTTTCAGGCATTCTGTTTACTAGATCTAATCCTTTGAATCCATTCATCACCTCCGTTGTGTACTCATAAGGTATTTTATTTGGGTCATACCTAAATGGTTTAGTGGTTTTGCCTACTTTCTTCAATTTAAGTCCAAATTTTGCAAGAAGGTGGTCATGAGACAAGCCACAGTTAGCTCCAGGTCTTGTTTTTATTGACTGTATAGAACTTTTCCTGGAGAAAGTAATGGCTACCCAATCCAGTATTCTGATCTAGAGATCTCCATTGACAAAGGAGCCTGGCAGGCTACAGTGTGTGGGGTCGCAAGGTGTCATACACAACTAAAGTGACTTAACGCAGCACAGCACATAGAGCATCTCCATATTGGCTACAAAGCATATATATAATCAATCTGATTTCAGTATTGACCATCTGGTGATGTCCATGTGTCCAGGAGCCTCTTGGGTTGGTGGAAAAGGGTGTTTGCTATAACCAGTGCATTCTCTTGGCAAAACTCTGTTTGCTTTTGCCCTGCTTCATTTTGTACTCCAAGGCCAAACTTGCCTCTTATTCCAGGTATCTCTTGATTTCCTACTTCTTTATATTCAATATTCTGTAGCCTATTAAGTGTGCGATTGTTTATGTTTAAAAATAAGGTAAAATCCTTAATTAAAAAATACTTTATTGGTAAAAAATGTTGATCACAATCTGAGCTTTCAGTAAGATGTAATCTTGTTGCAATGGTACGTCAAAGATCCGAAATCACAGACCACTGTAACAAAGACAATAACAATGAAAAGCTTGAAAGAGTGTGAGTATAACTAAAATGTGACACAGAGAGCACAAAGTGAGAAAGAAGCTCTTAGCAAAATAGACACCCTAGTGCAAGGGTTTCCATAAACCTTCAGTTTGCAAAAAGCACAATATCTGTAAGCACAATAAAGGGAAAAGCAGCGAGGTATACCTGTGCAGAACACCTGAGATCTGTGTGACAATATTACTTGATCTGACTTCTGTGAAATCAGATTCCCAGAGGCAAAGCAGAGAATGCAGCAGAAGAAATCGTTTTTTAAGAATGGAAGAGAATTTGCCAAGGTCTAAAATTTTCAACTTTCATTTTCTATTGCATCCAGACTCACAGTGCCATCTACTAACTCAATGTCCTGAAATTGTATTTCATATGATAAGAATTCCATTTCCAGTCATAGCTTAACATATACTGTAAAAAAGCAAAGCTTAAAAAATCAAATATTTAAATGACTCAATAGCATAATAAACACACACATGCAAACTCTAAGAAGTGGGCTGTCTAATCCATAAGTGCACTTTTTGAAAAGTATTAGAATTGACTAATGAAATAAATGATTCTGCATGGCTGAATTAATGAATATTAGGGTTAATGTTCTTCTGGAAGTAAAGCCATTGGTTAAGCTATTAATCCTATAATGTGCTTAAATTAGTGATTTAATACTACTGCTTTGACTTTAAAACCAGATAAGAAACATAAAGAACAGAAGGTGGCAGGGCTGCCTTTGAAATGTGTTTCTGCTAATAATTGTTTGGATCATCCTTAGAATTTATTTCTGTATAATATATACAAAAAGGATCAGATTTTCATGTTCAGTGCTGCAGATATTAAAGTGACACTTTAATAACACTAGATTAATAATGACATTATAACCATGACTTGTTTTATAATTCTTGGATATATATTTCCATAATTTTAAACTACAAAAAACAAAAAATTCTACTATCTTAAGTATTAAAAATATTTGCCAGGGGTGGCTTCATATTGGTGTTAGAATGGCATGCCTGCAAATTTTCCCCTTAAAATCTTAATATTTATTAGTAGCTTTGACAAAATGACAATCTTTTAATTAATGACTATATTTATTCTGGATAGAAAGATGGATTCCTTTTTAATATAACAGGTATAAAACAGGCTTAACTGTGAAAATATTCCTATCACTATAACTGAGCTTATATTTTAGTATAATCAAAGAAAGTTTTCTAGTTTTATAATAGCTAAGTGGGTGAAATGCTGTGATTTTAGTGAGGGCTATTTGAAACAGGTATGTCCTCTAAATAGGTTCAGTTCAGTTCAGTTCGGTTGCTCAGTCATGTCCGACTCTTTGCGACCCCATGAATCGCAGCACGCCAGGCCTCCCTGTCCATCACCAACTGCCGGAGTTCACTCAAACTCATGTCCATCGAGTCGGTGATGTCATCCAGCCATCTCATCCTCTGTTGTCCCCTTCTCTTCCTGCCCTCAATCCCTCCCAGCATCAGTCTTTTCCAATGAGTCAACTCTTCACATGAGGGGGCCAAAAAGCTAAAACAAAGACAGGGATGTCAATCGGAATAGTCCTCCTATTCGTCCTAAATGGGATAAAAGGGAGGTAAAATGACAAAAACTATAATGCAGTTTGCATTAAGCAAATAATTAGCCATTGCTTTGAAAAATATGCATCTCACTTTCCCTTGACATTTGCTTAAAAGCAAAATATTTCTACTTTACTCAAAATGGCCATACTTTTTATAAATTTTGATTACTTCTTTAATAGCATTATGTCTCACTCTGAAAAGAAGAACAGCTTTGGTTTTCACACACTAGAGCTCTAAATATCTGAAACGATGAGCACTTCACAATCTCAAAGAAAAGGTAGCCTAATGTTTGGCTCTGTGTACGAGTTCTTCAGTCTCTAATTTCATTCACTCTTTCTATGAATTTTCAGTCATAATTCTTCTCCTTATAACCAAGGTTTAAGCCAGTTTAAAGCATCGCCTAAGAATGAGATTTACACTGAATTTATCACACGAATTTTTGAAATCAAAAAGGGTAACATATGCTGAATCTAGCACCTCACAGAAACTGTTCTATTTCTCTTACTGAAGAGGATATTCAAGAATGTTCTGAAAATATAAATAATAAGATGATTATTCCAATCCCAAAGAAAGGCAATGCCAAAGAATGCTCAAACTACTGCACAATTGCACTCATCTCACATGCTAGTAAAGTAATGCTCAAAATTCTCCAAGCCAGGCTTCAGCAATATGTGAACCGTGAACTCCCTGATGTTCAAGCTGGTTTTAGAAAAGGCAGAGGAACCAGAGATCAAATTGCCAACATCCGATGGATCATGAAAAAAGCAAGAGAGTTCCAGAAAAACACCTATTTCTGCTTTATTGACTGTGCCAAAGCCTTTGACTGTGTGGATCACAATAAACTGTGGAAAATTCTTCAAGAGATAGGAATACCAGACCACCTAACCTGCTTCTTGAGAAACCTGTATGCAGGTCAGGAAGCAACAGTTAGAACTGGACATGGAACAACAGACTGGTTCCAAATAGGAAAATGAATATGTCAAGGCTGTATATTGTCTCCCTGCTTATTTAACTTATATGCAGAGTACATCATGAGAAACGCTGGACTGGAAGAAACACAAGCTGGAATCAAGATTGCCGGGAGAAATATCAATAACCTCAGATATGCTGATGACACCACCCTTATGGCAGAAAGTGAGGAGGAGCTAAAAAGCCTCTTGATGAAAGTGAAGNAGGAAAAGGAGTATGTCAAGGCTGTATATTGTCACCCTGCTTATTTAACTTATATGCAGAGTACATCATGAGAAACGCTGGACTGGAAGAAACACAAGCTGGAATCAAGATTGCTGGGAGAAATATCAATAACCTCAGATATGCAGATGACACCACCCTTATGGCAGAAAGTGAAGAGGAACTAAAAAGCCTCTTGATGAAAGTGAAGGAGGAGAGCGAAAAAGTTGGCTTAAAGCTCAACATTCAGAAAACTAATATCATGGCATCCGTCCCATCACTTCATGGCAAATAGATGAGGAAACAGTGGAAACAGTGTCAGACTTTATTTTGGGGGGCTCCAAAATCACTGCAGATGGTGACTGCAGCCATGAAATTAAAAGATGCTTACTCCTTGGAAGAAAAGTTATGACCAACCTAGATAGCATATTCAAAAGCAGAGACATTACTTTGCCGACTAAGGTCCATCTAGTCAAGGCTATGGTTTTTCCTGTGGTCATGTATGGATGTGAGAGTTGGACTGTGAAGAAGGCTGAGCGCCGAAGAATTGATGCTTTTGAACTGTGGTGTTGGAGAAGACTCTTGAGAGTCCCTTGGACTGCAGGGTGATCCAACCAGTCCATTCTGAAGAAGATCAGCCCTGGGATTTCTTTGGAAGGAATGATGCTAAAGCTGAAACTCCAGTCCTTTGGCCACCTCATGCGAAGAGTTGACTCATTGGAAAAGACCCTGATGCTGGGAGGGATTGGGGGCAGGAGGAGAAGGGGACGACCGAGGATGAGATGGCTGGATGGCATCACTGACTCAATGGACGTGAGTCTGAGTGAACTCCGGAAGTTAGTGATGGACAGGGAGGCCTGCCAAGCTGCGATTCATGGGGTCGCAAAGAGTCGGACACGACTGAGCGATTGAACTATGTAGCCAGTAGTAACTGAGATGTGTTGGAAATTTGTTCTGTTGCATGCAATTTCCTAAATAATTTAGTCAAGTTATTTTACCCTCAAAACCAAGGAAGAACTGGGGATTGGTGGTTCTGCACCAAAATTTCAGAGCACCCACACTTTGAATGTTTGGGGTCAGGTCACTGTCTGCCCTGGGATGTCCTGTGCCCTGTGGGGTGTTCAGCAGCTGCACCCCCAGGCCCTTCCAGCCAGAGATGTCTTGAGAACCTTGTCCCTGTGTGGTTGTGAAGAGGGGGTCAGCCCCGACTGACCAAGAACTACTGATCTAAAAGGCAGGGAGAGGAGGGAAGCGCAGTTCAGAAAGAACACTCGGGTACCTAGGTGAGGCTTGCTCCCTGAGGCCGAAGCCCTCGTGTGGATTTGTAGACGCGAGTGATTTCCTGCCAAGCCTGCGCGTGTCCCCAGGACGGGCTGTGATGTCTGAATGCCCTTTTCCATCACCAGACTGCCCTAGCCTTTCAGTGACATTGGTAGCCTAATAAACCCCACCTAAGTAAAAGCAAGGGCAGAAGCAGCGGCTGCCTGCCGCCGCCCTGTCCCTGGCCTAGCGAGCTTGTTGGGCCGGTAGGGACCTGTCCTGGTCTGGTTTAGCCTGGAGGAGGGGGCCCCCAGGGGGTCCAGGCGCCGCTGTCTGGCTATGTCCGCCGGTGCCCCCTAAGGGCTGGGCGGCAGCGCCACCTCGTGGCCGCGGCGGGAGGGGAGCCGCGCTGCGTCGCCCGGACCTGGGGCGGGGCCTCGGTGCCAGCCCCGCCCCGCCCCCAGGCGAGCCTTCCTCCGGATGGCGCCCTGGCTCCTGGGAGCCCGCCTCCTCCAGGGAGGCTTCCTTCCTTGGAGTGGCGGCGTCCAGGGACTAAGGCAGCCCTGCTTTTACAGTAAGAAGCCTCAGCTGCGGGCTTCCGCCGCGTCCTGTTCAGCCCGCTGTTCTGTGGAGGGGCCGCGCAGAGGTTTAGGGTTTGTCACACAGGATGTGACACTGGACCCAGAGGCCGTCTTGCGACTCTTAATAATTTGGAGACAGAGCCCCGAGTCTCGCCTGCCTGGCCCCTATGTTCCACCTGCTCTGCCCTTGTGCTCACAGGCTGAAGTGTCCATGGAGGCACTTCACAGGGCACTGTGCACCTGTGGGGCTTGATTCCTGAAAGCAGGCGGTGGCTGCGCGTGCTGACCCCTGACCTGCGGGTTGAAAGCCTCTTTCTGTCCTGACTGTCCGCCCGGCCCGCGGTGCTGTCCGCCCCTGGATCACAGGCTGTATTGGGGGCCCCGTCGTCCTGTATGCCCCTGCTCCCTACCGTCCTCCCCCTAGGGCCCGAGTCCAGGTGGGCCCCGAGTCTCCACTCCCTGCTTCCGCCCCCAGAGCCTTCCTGTCACCCAGCACCTCCTGACGGGCAGGCCCCGGGGAGGAGACTTTGCCCTTGTGTTCACAGCCCAGATCATCTGTCCACCTGCTCTGACTGCACTGTCCTTGGCCTGGACGGTTGTCCTGGAGAGCCTGGGGCCCTCGGGATGGCGGCACTCACGTGGTTTGTGAGCTGGTCACCAGCTTCCCACCAGCACTGCTCAGGGTTGCTAAGGGTATGATTTGCTTTGCTTGGATTTAGGAAGTTTAGTGGAAAGTTTCAGCCCTGAACCAGGTATATGGGGCATCCTGACCCTCCTGGGGCTGTGATGCCACTTCTGTGTACCTGGAAAACAGGATCCCTGAAGAGGAAGGAAAGACTGCAAGAGGTCTGTGTGCTCCGTGTGGAGGGCCTAGGGCCTCGAGGCGGGGTTCTTGTGTCATCTTCACCCAGAGTCACCTTAGAAGTTGCTTCATTATTCACTCATCATACACTGACTCACCACCACCTGCTGGGTGTGGCCTGGGTCCTGGGGTCACAGCAGGGGCAGAGGAGACATTCTTTGTTGGGGCAGAGCCAGTTTCCATGTGTAGGAGGTGGGATGATCAGCCTTGGATGGGCATGTTTCAGAAAGGCCCCACCTGGGCTGTACTGGAGGAGAGGCCAGGATGAACAGGACAGGATGGGGGTTGCAGTGTTCCAGTGGGAGAAATAGGGTTAATGCGGAAATACTGGGCCCCCGGTCTGTGCCCTGAGGGTGTCCCGCTGTCCCCCAGACCTCACGGTGAAGGGCCAGCACCTGGTCCTCGGGGTCCTGAGCTGCCAGCCTCCACGCTGATGGGGCCACACTCAGGGAGGGCCTGCGCCGGGTCTCCGCAGGGGCTGAGGCCTCAGGAGGGCCTGCGCCAGGTCTCTGCAGGGGCTGAGGATCAGTGAGGACCTTCAAGGCTTCCAGGCCCAGACCCCTCCTTCAGTGTGCAGGCTCTTGGTTGATGAAACCACCAGTCACTTTCTGTCACACTATTTCTTTAAAAAACAAAAATGAGAAGAAAAGGGGGAAAGAGAAGACTAATGGCAGGGGTTCCCACCTGCAGAATCCTGGCTGGAGGTTGAAGTTGCTTCCTCCTAATCCTGCCAGCAAGCTGTCAGGGAGCCGATGCCGGTGGCCTCTTACACATTTGCTTTATGAGGAGCTGGAGGGGCAGTGACCAGCTGTGCCAGGCCTGGCGCAGAGCTCGGCTGACAGCTGGGAAGGGGCAGCCCGTGGAGGACCAGGCTGGCAGCAATCAAGAGCCAGTTGAGCCCTTTGAGTAAAGTGATGAAATATACAGGGAAATGGTGAGCTGGAAAACAGATGAGATTCTGGAAGCAAGAGCCTGAACATGACGTCTTCACCCCAATGGACCAGAAGCCTGGATGCAGTAATAGAACCACAGCATCTTCAGTGTCACAGAGCCCAGAGAGGAATCGCTCAAATGTGGTGACTTTGGGGTTTGGGGGACCAAGAGCCAGAAATTCAGGGACTTGCCCCGAGTCAGGTCCTTCATCGTGCATGTTCTTCTTGAAGTCCGGGTCTCCCTGACCTGTGCTCGCTGTCACACATCGTGGTTCTTTGCTTATATGTTCATCTGGTCCACCCGCAGCGCCTGTTCTCGAATTTGTCTCTCCTGGAGCTGCTTACCCAGCAAATGGACTCAGAGTGCTGTATCCAGGGCTTGTTCATGGTGCTGGGGAAGGGGCCTCAGACCCTCCAGGAGGATGCCTGGCAGGGGTGGGCTGAAAGCCAGATCTGTGGCTCCACGCCAGTCATGCTGCGGCCCCAGCTGTGTGGTGAGGGCGTTTTTCTGGATGTGAGCCAGGAACTCAGGCAGAGGCCAGGCCGCAGAGGGACCCTGGAGTTACCACTTGCAGATGGGGCGTGGGGTTGGGAGGAGAGCTGGGAGTGATTGTGGGCAGAGAAGAGAGAGACCTGGACCGTGAGCCCCGTGCTGCAGCTCAGAGGATGGAGGAGACCCAGTGCAGGAGGCCAAGGAGCAGACACAAGCGTGTGCCTGGTTGCAGAGGAGAGTTCCCGAGTGACTGCGTGCACCCATGAGGGCCTTCTGACTCTGCCTCTCCATCATCAGAGCCACTCTTTCAGCTTCTTCCCTTGGGCAGGCATGTTATCCTTCCTGGCGCCCCCCTTCCCCAGCGAGAAATCCTGTGTGTGGAGCCTTCTTCCGGTCACTTAGGGAACACGGACAGATGGTCAGCTATCAGTCACAGGCACAGTCAACCTACAGAGGAGGAATCAGGAGCCCCTGCCAGCAGGAGCTGGCTGCCCTGCCCTCCCAGACCCGCTCCCTGTGAGCAGCAGAGTGGTCTCCTCACAACCCAGGCCTCCTGGCCTTCCACATGAATAAGAGCTTTGTGCATTTTCTGCCAAAAGGAAAGTAGAAGTCTCAAAAGTTATTGATCTGGGCACAGCAGTGTTTAATAGCAATTTTTTTTTTAACAAGACACCAAAAGTAAGGCCGACGAACACGTTTGCAGTGTGTTCCCCTCTGGAATCTCCAGAGAACCTTGGGCCCACGGGTTCTGTGCCCAGTGTCTGCTGTATCTGCCTCAGGACTTCACCTTCTGGGACACAAGGAAACACATGCAGAGCAAGGGAGCTGGTCGCCCACAGAGGTCGGTGCTGGGTTTCCAGTCTCGTGCCTGCCTGAAGATGCAGCTTCTTGATGCCCTGTTACCATCAAATGAGAAATACAGCATGGCCGATTTTGTTCCATTTGCATAACGAGAGTGGTCTTGATGAGGATGCTATTTACAATGGGACATCTCCAGAGGAAAGTGGTATCATTCCCCACCCCAACCTTTTTGTTATACAAGTAATACATAAAATGACACTATTTATTGACCATCCTCATGCATTGGAGAAGGAAATGGCAACCCACTCCAGTGTTCTTGCCTTGCAAATCCCAGGGACAGGGGAGCCTGGTAGGCTGCCATCTGTGGGGTCGCACAGAGTCGGACACGACTGAAGCGACTTAGCAGCAGCAGCAGCAGCATGTGATTTTCACAATGCTTTTCAGGTAGGAGCATTTTTTATCTTGTATATACAGGTTGAGAAAACGTGTGTGGAGATAAATATAACCCAGCTGGTAAACTGCAGCCCGAGAAGTGAAACTCAGCCTGACCTGTGCATGGGGGCACTGCTCTATACTGCTCTGTACTGCTCTACACTGCTCTACACTGCTCTACGCTGCTCTACACTGCTCCACGCTGCTCTACGCTGCTCTGTACTGCTCTACACTGCTCTACGCTGCTCTACACTGCTCTACACTGCTCTACACTGCTCTACACTGCTCTACANCTCTTATGCTGGGAGGGATTGGGGGCAGGAGGAGAAGGGGACGACAGAGGATGAGATGGCTAGATGGCATCACTGACTCGATGGACGTGAGTCTAAGTGAACTCCGGGAGATGGTGATGAACAGGGAGGCCTGGCGTGCTGTGATTCATGGGGTCGCAAAGAGTCGGACACGACTGAACGACTGAACTGAACTGAAGATGATTATTAATGTCTTAAAAATGTCTGAAAATTTGAAGGGGAAAAAAGCATATAGACAAGGTTAATTTATAAGGAAATGTACTCATACTGATTATTTAAATTCTTGCAGCAAAAGGCTATTCATACAGCAGTTGTATCAATATACAGTAAACCCCCTACATGCCAACCTTCAAGCTTCAAACTTTCAAAGATGGGAAGGTGTGTTCACACATCTAATCATGTAAGTTAGTTCGAATGTCTGGTGTACACTGTCAGGATTCCCTGGTGTCTCAGACAGTAAAGCGTCTGCCCGCAACACAGGACACCTGGGTTCAATCCCTGGGTCAGGAAGATCCCTTGGAGATGGAAATGGCAATCCACTCCAGTACTCTTGCCTCGAAAATGCAATGGATGGAGGAGGCTGGTGGGCTACAGTCCATGGGGTTGCAAAGAGTCGGACACAACTGAGCCACTTCACTTTCACTTTTCACACTGTTGCCTGCATGCATCCTCCACAAGTGGTTGTTCTTTTGTGTACCATACAGTAGTGTATAGAGTACTCAAGTACACTATCCTTATTTCAAGCTACATCTGCAAGAGGATGCCTTCATTGATCTCCTTGCTGTGTAACACCAGGAGCTTACTAATGAAGATGTGGAGTATGGTTGAAGAAAGAGGCCCAGGTAAGGATGAAGAGAGATAAGAGGAAGAAGCAACTGAAAACCTGAAGAGATTCAAGACAAAATCCCAACCTTTTTTTGCACCACCTTAACTGTAGTAATATTTTTTATTCTAATAAATACCATAATTAATCTTACCTACCCTTTTCATCAGCTGTCTTCACTCAGCTATGCTTAACCATGCCAAGTCTGTATTCTCTTTTATTTGCTCCAATTATATTCTCAAAATGTCTGCTCAGGTCTGCATGAAACTCCTCATTAGTCTAAAAATGTCTGATTTTTTGACTAATTTTGAGGAAGTTCTTGATTTGAGGAGGCTCTGTTAGTTTGGCATCACCAACTCGATGGACATGAGTCTGAGTGAACTCCAGGAGTTGGTAATGGACAGGGAAGCCTGGCGTGCTGAGATTCATGGGGTCGCAAAGAGTCGGACATAACTGAGCGACTGAACTGAACTGACTGAACTGTTAGTTTTTGAGACACAGGACCTTAATGTAGAATGGTACATGAAAGTTGTGGCAGCCTTTCAGAATGCAGTCCAGTGTTACCTTGTCATTTATGGTGAGAAAAAAGAGATTCTACCCAGATATCATACATGTCTACCTAGACAGCATATTAAAAAGCAGAGGCATTACTTTGATGACAAAAGTTCATCTAGTCAATGTTATGGTTTTTCCAGTAGTCATGTATGGACATGAGAGTTGGACTCTAAAGAAAGCTGAGTGCCAAACAATTGATGCTTTTGAATTGATTGGCTATATAGTATTGTACCGTAATAGGTTTATAATACTTTCAACACAACTACTACATAAAAGGCAAACACATAAAAAAATAAAGCAAAAACAATAGCCGAAGAATTGATGCTTTTGTGGTGTTGGAGAAGACTCTTGAGAGTCCCTTGGACTGCAAGGAGATCCAACCAGTCCATCCTAAAGGAGATCAGTCCTGGGTGTTCATTGTAAGGACTGATGTTGAAGCAGAAACTCCAAAACTTTGGCCACCTCGTGCAAAGAGCAGACTCATTTGAAAAGATCCTGATGCTGGGAAAGATTGAGGGCAGGAGGAGAAGGGAATGACAAAAGATGAGATGGTTAGATGGCATCACCGACTGGATGGAGATGAGTTTGGGTAAACTCCGGGAGTTGGTGATGGACAGGGAGGCCTGGCATGCTGCAGTCCATGGGGTCGCAAAGAGTCAGACACGACTAAGTGACTGAACTGAACTGAACTGACCCAGACATCACTGGATATCTTTTCAAGAGGGTAGACAGAATTGAATCCAGCAAGGAACCAGAATCTGCACCATCAACGTTAAGCATGAATAAAGTTGCAGCTTGCTGTTCATCTCCTATTTCTCGGGATCTTTTGCTTCTGCCTTCTCCCACCCACCCCCCGACCTCCTCCATCAGTAGCTCTTCTTTCTTGTTCACTCAATGTCTGTCCTGTATGCCAGCTGTTGTATGGTATACTGTACTTTCCAAGATATTATACTGTGAGATTAAAAAGTTTTTTTTTTCATGTGTTTGCCTTTTATGTAGTAGTTGTGTGAAAGTATTATAAACCTATTACAGTATAATACTATATAGCCAATTGTGTTAGTTGGGTACCTTGGCTAACTTTATCAGACTTTTGAACAAATTAGACTTACAAACACACTCTTGAAATGGAACATGCTCATATATAGGCAACTTACATAGTAACAATTATTTGCTTTGTATTTGATTGTAAAAGTAAAATGTCTATATAGGAAATGTGGAAAACTAATATCAGCTTTAAAAAGTAACAAGAATTAATTGATCTTGCCAGAACAATACCAACTTTTAATAATTTAATATCATTTGATTTCTTTCATTTTATCTAAATGTCTACTAATCTTTAATTTTAATACAAATTTAATGATTTGGGGGAAAGTCTTTAAAAATCTAATAAGTAAGAAATTTAAAAAAATGATTTGTAAATGCCATATGATATTGTTATTACATATGTCCATAAAATTATTAAAACAAATTTACATAGTTTATATGATGAGTTAGCCTATTATGTAGACAAAAAACTTGTATAAAGAGAGATTAAGTAGTATAACCAAGGTTAAAGAGTTAGTATGAAATTGACAGTGGCTCTGAAGCAAAAGGAAAGACCTTTTCGTTTAGAATAGTCTGAAGACCTGAACTGAGTCACAGCAAGCCAATAGCAACAACAGAAATAACTTTCAGAGGTACCCTGTTGCCAGGCAGACTTAATAGTTAGAAAACATACTAATAAAATGGAAATTCTTGAAAAAAATGGTAAAAACTTGGAAATTTGGAAAACAGTGGAATACTTATGGAATTTTAAGCGTTTAGGTGTCACAGAGAAATTTGTTTTCACTGTAAAAAAAGAAGTAATATTGTGACTTGATAGAGGTGTTAGCTAAGGCCACAGTGGTAATCATATTGCAATATATAAATGTATCAAATAAGGCATGTTTTACACCTTAAATGATCACAGTGTTGCAAGTCAAGTATTTGCATCTCAATTAAGAAAAATAAAATAATGTAAATTTCTTATAGCATAGCTTATTGCCCAATATAAATAAGACTTTTTATAAAATATTTTTCAAACAAAATCCCAACTTGTCTTTGCACTGCCTTTACTGTAGTAGTATTTTTTTATTCCAATTAATGTCGGTCTTAATTTTACCTACCTTTTTCATCAGCTGTCTTCATTCAGCCATGCCTAACCATGCCAAGGCTGTATTCTTTCATATTTCCTCCAGTTATATTCTCAGAATGTCTGCTTAGGTTAGCAGTGAAACCCGTTAGTCTTAAAAATGTCTGATTTTTTTACTAATTTTCCACAAAGAAAGAAAACCTTCTTATATAAATGTTTGCTGATGCATCCTGACATTTTTCTTTCCAAGGGCATTATTTATGTTTCTAAAAAATTCTAAGTATAGTGCTCAGTGTTGAGTACAGCATTGGTTCTTTATTTCCAGCAGTTAGAATGTGTTTTAAACTTCACCTCTATTTTAATTGTTTTTAAAAAACATTCTTGTTTTTATTCATCCCGACTGATTTATTTTTCAGCCCCCACAAACGTTCTATAATTGGGCAGAATATCTTATTATTTACATTATTTTCTCTTTGTGTCTGCTTAATCAATGTTACTTTCATTATTTCTTTTTGATAGTGTCCTTTCTTTTTCTAGGTCTTTTCTGAATCTAAAAAAGCAAGAAAGCTTTTTTGCTTTAGCTAACTATATTTATAGTTGACATCCAGATGTTTTCATTCTGAGTTCTGCTACAAGTGAAGGAAAACAATAATTGCATTTCACATTTGGATAGTACTGTGGGATTTCAAAATATTTTTCCTGACACCTTCAAAACAATCTGGATAGAAATGTATATAATTTATACCATTTCCCTTATGGCTTTACCAGTGTTGTGCTGTAAGCAAGGCCTGGAAGAATTAGGTGACATATCCATAGCTTCATATAGTTCGAATGAGATATTGTTAGTCCACCTCTAGTGTGCTTTCCTTTCAACCAAATCTGACAACTATTTTTTAAAAATACACAATATGCAAAGACTTTGATGTGTTTGGACTAGATGTATGTCAAGGTTGCTTCCAGCCGTAAGATTACATATGAATTATTGCATCTAGAGAAAATGAGGAAAATACGCCAGAAATTATTATTATTAAAATTTGTCCTTTTTTTCCCCCCTTTGTCTTTCCTTTTTCCTCCTCTGTTCATCTTTTTTCTCCTTTCTAAGCCAAGAACCAGGGGAGAAAACTAAGAACATCAGGAGGTCATACTCTGCCGTGACCACACTCTGCAGATTGCCATACTTCTATACCTTCTCCCATCCCTTGGTGCCCAGTTTTGAATAGCAGCCATGATGTTTTTGGTACACCAATGGGAAAGTTTGTGGGAATCTGGGTCTGCTGTTCTATAGTAATTGTAATAGGGTGTACTACAGTGGAAACAGTGTCAGACTTTATTTTGGGGGGCTCTAAAATCACTGCAGATGGTGATTGCAGCCATGAAATTAAAAGACGCTTACTCCTTGGAAGAAAAGTTATGACCAACCTAGATAGTATATTCAAAAGCAGAGACATTACTTTGCCGACTAAGGTCCGCCTAGTCAATGCTATGGTTTTTCCAATAGTCATGTATGGATGTGAGAGTTGGACTATAAAGAAAGCTGAGTGCCGAAGAATTGATGCTTTTGAACTGTGGTGTTGGAGAAGACTCTTGAGAGCCCCTTGAACTGCAAGGAGATCCAACCAGTCCATTCTGAAGGAGATCAGCCCTGGGATTTCTTTGGAGGAAATGATGCTAAAGCTGAAATTCCAGTACTTTGGCCACCTCATGCGAAGAGTTGACTCATTGGAAAAGACTCTGATGTTGGGAGGGATTGGGGGCAGGAGGAGAAGGGGACAACCGAGGATGAGATGGCTGGATGGCATCACTGACTCAATGGACGTGAGTCTGAGTGAACTCCAGGAGTTGGTGATGAACAGGGAGGCCTGTCGTGCTGCGATTCATGGGGTCGCAAAGAGTTGGACACGACTGAGCGACTGAACTGAACTGAACGCTGATGGAGAAGGAAATGGCAACCCCCTCCAGTACTCTCGCCTGGAGAATCCCATGGACAGAGGAGCCTGGCGGGCTACAGTTCATGGAGTTGCAAAGAGTCGGACATGACTGAATCCACTTAGCACGCATGCACACACTACGCTGGAATCCAGCGCGTGGTTTCTCTGGTCTACTTGAATTGTAGACCTTAGGCTATGCTTGCCATTTTTTTTTTTTTTTTTTTTCTGTTAAGATATAGCAACTTAACGTTGGGATAATAGAGTATGTGGCATCATGGAGCTCTTCTCTTTTGAACACATGAGCTACTGCTGCTAAGTCACATCAGTCATGTCCAACTCTGTGCGACCCCATAGATGGCAGCCCACCAGGCTCCCCTGTCCCTGGGATTCTCCAGGCAAGAACACTGGAGTGGGTTGTCATTTCCTTCTCCAATGCATGAAAGTGAAAAGTGAAAGTGAAGTCGCTTAGTTGTGTCCGACTCTTAGCGACCCCATGGATTGCAGCCTACCAGGCTCCTCCGTCCATGGGATTTCCCAGGCAGGTTACTGGAGTGGGTTGCATTGCTTTCTCCATTTGAACATATGAGAGGGAGATCCTAATATTAGAAGTCTTTCAAGTGGTATGAATAAAATTCAGTTTACCTTGTTTTTAGACTCAGTTGTTCCCCAAATATTAATAATAGGAATATATTTTTGATGATCTCTACAAATACATCACTATGCTCATGTACATGGACTTATAGATGGTTTTTCTTTCTGTAAATTTTAATTAGCATATTAATCTGCTATTGTTTTGTTCACATGAACAAGTGTACATGAATAAGCCAATGGATTTTTGAGTGATGATAAACAGAAAAAAACAGATGGCAAAACTGACAAAAAGTTTAGAGCTATTGTAAATTGAATAGCATAGGTCAAACTATTTTAGACTAAAGTATTTTGTTCCCAATACAATTTCAGTCATTTCCAACAAAGTAAGTTCAAATGCCTTTTTTCCTCTGCCAGTTCTACTGAAAAATACATTTCAGTACCACAATTACTGTTTGATGATGTTTAAGAAATATCTACTTTGACTTTCTAAAATTTAAGAATGAGAGTCAGTTTTGCAACAACTTGGAATCTTTTATGTTAATGAAATTTTACATAGATCTTACTTATTGAGCAATATTTATAATTTTATCTGTAGATTTTTCTAATAAGAAGATGAATGGGGTTCTAAGTGTATAATAAATTTAAATACCCCCTATTCAATACTTATAGACCAAAAGAGATCACCTTGAGCTCATGAAGTAGCCATATTTTTAAAAAGTATGAGAAGTACATAATATAGAGGAAGGATTTTAACAGTGTTTGTTATAATCAATCAGTAACTAGAAAAATGAGGCAAACGTGTGTACCAATTTGATCAGTGATATTATAGTTCTTGATTATCAGTATTGTGTGCTAACTGACCATGAGAGTTGAGTAGGCATGGAAACCTCAGACATATTCTGCTTCTAGGTCAAAGAGACCTTGAAAAATCATAGGCAAGCAAAAAATGCACCAGGACATTGATTTATGATTTGCCTTTTCTGAACAATTATCCTGATGATGTTTTACTATCTCTCCTAAATTTTAGACAGTAATTCTGTGATCAAAGCAAACTTGTTCTAGCTAGCTCATGTGCAGGGTAAAAATGTAAAAGTTTAAGGACAGATTGGATATGTTCTTACTGTATCATACTTGAATAACTGGTCAACATTGTTAACCACTTCAAAGAGGTTTATGAAACAAACATGGAAATTTATTGAAGTAAGTTTCATAAGGCTGAAAAATATTGTCAAATAATCAATGGCCACTACAAACCCAGACCATCAGAAAGATGGTTACATAAATTCCTTATTATTCTACCACATAGGATGTTGTTATCTAGGCCTGACTAACAGCTTGGCCATGATTGAAAACCTAGTGCTAAGTCTGACAGCAACTCGGCCATGATTAAAGACCCAGAGCTAAGTCTGTTAACCAGCCGCCAAACCAAACTTTCCTGCATGAGAGATAAGTTGCAGTTCTACCCCATTCTTTTTCTGCTCCGTGATTTCAAAATTATCTCTTTCCATCTATCAACTCCTGTCTAGATCCTAACTTCATTCCCATCAGTTTTATATTTTGATAAATAACAGTGATATGCCATTTCAAAGTTTGTTTCATGTATATACATCCATTAACTTGCATGAACTTTATGAATATGGATAGCGAAAATATTGTTATTGGTTCCTTTTTATAGTTGAACAAAACCCATGCTCACAGAGAGTAGAAATCTTCAGTGAAATCACATAGCTGATAAGTGATAGAACTAAAACACAGATCTTTGGCTACTGAGTCCAATCGTCATTATCTTTTCGCTGTACTATTAATTTTCCTAGAAAAAAAGTGTGACTCTCTTGTACTTGACCATATATAAAGAATTATATTTCTCAAAATCTAAAATAAGAATATTTTGATTATCATAGAACGTTCTGCTTTCCATGATTTAACACCAATTTTTAGCAAATGTATGGACCAACAAATTCATATATTTAACATAGTTTGTTGTTGTTAACACAGATATCTAACTGCTCTTGCCAAGCACAGCTCTGCTCAGAACCTGCAACTGACATTTGGTGTTATGGGTTTTTAGAAATATTTGCTTTATTATACATTAAATTATGTTATTACTTTGCCATTTTTACCTAAGTAAATTAAAAGTGATTATTTGGGGAAAATAATATGACTCAAGAGAAACACCATTAAAGTCTTCAGATTATGTACACACTGGAAAAGCAAGAAACATGGGCCTGAAGAACAAGATAGCTGAAAATGAAATTGGCAGTTGAAGCTGGAAGGAAAAATGAACTAAAAAGGGACAAATTAGCAGGTGGGCTGCACGGTGTTTTGTCGATAACTATTGTGGTTTGTAGAGCCCCCTTGGTATTTGTCTCAGGAAAACAGCTATTTAGGGCGTTCAGTGTGTTCACTGTTCAGGAATAAACGAAGTACTAAGAGGAGACGAGGACTGAAGCTGAGCCATTTCAGCGTTCCTATTCTTACATGCTTTCTTCCCCCATATCTTCTGTCCTCGGGGCCTACAAAATTCCAAGTGGAATTAGTAATTCAACAAAGAAACTTGCACACACATGCCCCTAGAGTCCCCTAGGCTTTTGAATTTTTTTTTTTTTTTTGCACACATTATGGAGATTTCTACTAATACTTTTAAACAGTATGAAGGTGGTTGCTGAAGGTGATTCTTCTCTTGGCAACTCCCTTGATCAGATCAAAGTCTAAAACAAAGTCAAGCAGGAAAACACGGAGGGCGAGTGGGCAGGGGAAGGTCTGGTTAGTCACTTGGCAGAGAATCAGGAGGGAGAAAGAAGAAATTTTCTTTTCAGCATTCTTTAGAGGACCACACAAATAATCATTCTCATTAAAATATTTTCAAATGGTTTGATTTTTTCACAGATTTTTCCAGCTGCTCCACAGTCTTCTAAAAGAATATGCTTGACTAGCATAAGATGATAGATATTATTGACTTGAAAAGAATCCTGTGCTATAAAAGAATTTTATAAAAATATAAAAAGAAATGATTCTATTTGAGCTAAGTCAAGTACGAGTCTATATTTTAAAATAAACCACACTTGTACATTAAGGGAAATGTGCTGAAAATTGCACCTGTGAAGATCTAGAACTTCAAGTGGCTTCGTACTATTCCAAATGTCTACCTTTCTTGAGCATACAGCATGAAGTATCCATAATGATTGATTTTTGAGAAGTATTGAAAGCTATAAATTACAGTCACATCATATAAATAGAACATTACAAATGTATATCTGAACTGCATTACCATTCACACCTCATACCTAAAGTCAAAAATATTAAGCAATAAGTCACCCAATTCTAAATCTGTCTTAAAAAAATAGAAGGGCTTTGTATTTTCTCTTCGTTTCTCTTCTCTGTGTCAAAGACACAATAGCTTACAATTAACTTTGTAGTTTCAGCACTTAAAAGTGAGTATGGAGATGTTTGCCTTTCTGACATTAGAATTAATGATGAAATAAATGCACTTAATGATAAAGCCCTCCTCCTTGTATTTTTGATAATTCTTTAATAATCTGTTCTGTACTTAGATCTTATTCCCTGAGAATATAAAGCAACGTGACATTGCTTAAAGCAGCACTCTCAAGCCTACTTTATTTCCCGTTTCTTTCCAGCGATTCATCTCATCATTATGTAATGCTTTTTATGTGTTTCCGTTCTACTCCAGTTTTAAAATGGTGTACTATACATTCTTTTTAAAGAACATTAGTAGGTGTAACAAAGTATGGATTCCTTTGTGAAATGAGTCTATAAAATATGGGTTAGAAAAGGTTGAACAGGTTTCTTGACTCCAGATATCTTGGAGTCTGTAATATACAAGTGAGCGACATGATCTCCATGAGAAAGATGTAACATGCCAGTGTGTGAATCATTCATTGGAATTTTTCTGTGTAGCTAAAAGGAGGAAATGAGAAGCCTGGTCCTGAGGTTTACAGGTCAGTTATTTTGTTTTTGGTGTTTTTGTTGTTTGATTTACACTTACAGCAGAAACTGAAGAAGAACTAAAGAGCCCTTTGATGAAAGTGAAAGAGGAGAGTGAAAAAGTTGGCTTAAAACTCAACATTCAGAAAACTTAAGATCATGGCATCTGGTCCCATCACTTCATGGCAAATAGATGGGGAAACAGTGGAAACAGTGGCTGATTTTTATTTTGGGGGTTTTCAAAATCACTGCAGATGGTGACTGCAGTCATGAAATTAAAAGATGCTTACTCCTTGGAAGGAAAGTTATGACCAAACTAGATAGCATATTAAAAAGCAGAGANCTGAGAGCATGGCCACAGCACAGGTGAGTTTGGTTGGAGGTGGAGGACAGGTGGAGACTATGGCTTTGGCCAGAGGGATTGTCAAAAGAGTGGGATACTTGCTGCCATTCTCCAGAAGTGTCAAAGGCAGTGTATTCCAGGCCTAAGTGACTCACTCATTTATTTTTCCTTCATTCATCAGCTGTTTACCGAATGCCTACTACACGCCAGGCACTGCAGACACCATGCTGTGTGAGATGGCATCTCTCTGCCTCCTGAAACTGGCAGTTGGGCTGGGATGTCTTGGGTAGACAGAGACAGTTGATGTCAGCAAATAAATAATTTTTATACAGATTCTAGTAAGAATGATAGTCAATAGAGAAAGCCTCCAACTACTCTTCACACTGTTTGGATTCCATTCAACCCTACATGGGTCAGTGGGTGTGGCCATCTGCATCCCATGACACACTGCCCATAATGCCTGGGTTTTGTTCAGCTCTCCATCCTCCTCCATCTTCCTCACTTCCTCTATGTAATTAGCATTTTAACGTGTGCTGATGCTAAATATTTTACAGACGAGGCAGCTGAGGTCTGAAGAGCACATGGCCAATGAGTGGGGTGGTGGGCTTGGCTTTGGGCTTTGAACCCCACCTTGTCCTTCTCTTTCAAGTCTCTTCCCACCTCTATTCCTGTCTCTTATACACATCTGGCACACTGTGGGTCCATGGGGTCGCAAAGAGTTGGACACGACTGAGTGACTGAACTGAACTGAACTGAACAGAACAGAATCAAAGATAATTTGTTCCCTGAATATATTTTGGTCAGATATAATGTATCTGTAAAACAAAGTAGATTCTAAGGATGTAGTTGCTGAGAGTTTAAAAGTGCTCATTACAAGAAAAATAGTGTAAATATGTATGGCAATGGATGTTAACTAGACTTATTGTGGTAATCATTTTGCAGTATACACAAATATCGAATCCTGTTGGGCTAAATATGTGCAGCATTTTCGATCAATTCTACAAATACAAAGAGGGACACAGTTTGCTTTCTCAAGGCAGTCCAGTAAAGATAAAAACTGTAAATCACACTTTAGGTAGTATAGATAACACCGAGTTCCAAAATTTTTATTTCATGATAATAACATAAATTTCAGTAGAATTTATAATATGTTAGTAAATTCCATGATCCTAGAATTATATGTTTGTCATTGTTGATAATGAGAAATCATAAGCTAACACATTTCTCTGTGTTAATTATGTTGAATAGTACTTCTCTCGAAAATTTTACTCATAAGTTTTTCTAAGCAGTGTTTCACCTTAGTGATTGTTTTGTAGAGGCAAAGAAAGTAAAATGGTAAAAAGTGATTTTTCATATACAATTCTATTTTCCCTAAACAGTTTCTATCGGTAAATTACAAGGAATGCGTGGCAGAGGCTGCATCACTGTTTTTCCAGATCTCAGCCTGAGACTCTACCCCTAGGTGGAGCTCTGGTTTCTTACTGAGCCAGGAATTACTATTACTATTTGATTGCAGGGAACACAACAAAGGAAAAAATAATCACTAGAATGAATTAATAACTGAAGAAAAGATAGTCTAAGGAATTCTAAAAGAACTCTAAGCTATTAGCATCTTCATATTGCATCACCGTGACACTCAGCTGATTATTATAAATACATTCCTAGTATATCTCTAGAAGCTCTTTAACAGAGGGACTAACATAAAACTACCTTGTATCTACTTTTTTACTTCAGAGTATCTTACTGAAAAACCTAACCCAAAACATAAAAAAGCAAAGTTATATAAAAACTAAATATGACATAAGGGAAAACTGAGTAAAGAAAGGTGAATCTACAGCTGATTCTAATATTGAATATTGGGTTCTGTATATTATTTCTATTAACATTAAACCTGCAATTGATTTGTTGGAGATATATGTATCTCTGTGATATTATATTAGATAAATATTTATTATGTCATATAGTAATATCTATTAATGTATGTGATAGATATATTGGATATATAGAAATACTTTGTTATATTTGTATTTATATGACATATAAAAGTATATTAAGGATAGATTTTTTTCCATGTGTTTTTGAAACACAAACTGAAACACATTTGACTGCTTTGAAATGAAACTGACATTTTAGCATTTTGATATTGTGAATAGTCAAGAGATTAGCAATGGCATCACCTAGCAGATTTTCAGAAATGCTGAATGCCCACCTCAGATCTACTGAATCAGAATCTACAACTGAACAGTTGCCCATGTGATCTATGCAAAATAAAGATTCAGCTTTTTTTAAGTATTACTTACCAAAAAAAATTTGCCAAAATCTAGGCAGAGTTTTTTTTATATGTGTTTGTGACTTTTTGTCCAATGTAATAATTACTTGTCTGTTTAAAAAATTCTATGTGATACCAAGTTATAATGTTGTTAGTCCTTTGATATCAATAGAGTCAAGTTTACTACTCAGTTCAGTTCAGTCACTCAGTCGTGTTTGACTCTTTGCGACCCCATGAATCGTAGCACACCAGGCCTCCCTGTCCATCACCAACTCCCAGAGTTCACTCAGACTCACGTCAATCGAGTCAGTGATGGCATCCAGCCATCTCATCCTCCGTCATCCCCTTCTCCTCCTGCCCCAAATCCCTCTCAGCATCAGAGTCTTTTCCAGTGTGTCAACTCTTCACATGAGGTGGCCAAAGTACTGGAGTTTCAGCTTCAGCATCATTCCCTCCAAAGAAATCCCAGGGCTGATCTCCTTCAGAATGGACTGATTGGATCTCCTTGCAGTCCAAGGGACTCTCAAGAGTCTTCTCCAACACCACAGTTCAAAAGCATCAATTTCTTCAGCGTTCAGCTTTCTTCACAATTAAGCCATATTTTCCAATATATTTGACTAGCATACAAGCTTCCTGAGAACAAACTTACTTATGCTTGTTTATTGAGTATTCCCAGTGTAGTGACAAGGGAAAACCAAACAAGCAAAAAACTGGCTGGGGAGTGGCAGAATCCAAGGATAGCAGAAGAGAAAAATGGAGTAACATGCCTCGAGAAAAGGGGGCAAAAAGGGACAGAAGATTCATCTTGGAGAGCATCTTTAAACTGCTAAACATAGACGCATATGCATTTTATATGGGCTTCCCTGGTGGCTCAGCTGGTAAAGAATCTGCCTGCAGCGCAGTAGACCCTGGTTTGATTCCTGGGTTGGGAAGATCCGCTGGAGAAGGGACAGGCTACCCACTCCAGTATTCTTGGGTTTTCCTGGTGGCTCAGCCAGTAAAGAATTCCCCTGCAATGGGAATTATTGGGTTCAGTCCTTGGATTGGGAAGATCCCCTGGAAAATGGAATGGCTGCCCACTTCAGTATTCAGTCCTGGAGAATCCCATGGACAGAGGAGCCTGGGGGGCTACCGTCCATGAGGTCGCAAAGAGTCTGACACAACTGAGTGACTTTCACTTTCACTTGTCACACCCTCAACAGTAGGTGAATGGGAGCTCCTGCAAGAGTTAAGTTTGTTTATATACACAAAAATACCATAAAGGAGTTAACAGAGATTTCAGAGAACTTGGCTTAATTTCAGGGTAATCAGAGAAACAGCTAATCTTGCTGATTTGTTCTCCATTGCACAACTACTTTAAAACCCATACTATGTACTACATTCTAAAGAAACACAGATGACAAACGAGGGGCCCTGCCATTTAAGGTGTTATTGTCTTTATTTTGGGCTCCAAAATCACTGCAGACGGTGACTGCAGCCATGAAATTAAAAGACGCTTACACTTTTGAAGGAAAGTTATGACCAACCTAGACAGCATATTAAAAAGCAGAGACATTACGTTGCCAAAAGAGGTCCTTCTAGTCAAGGCTATGGTTTATCCAGTGGTCATGTATGGATGTGAGAGTTGGACTGTGAAGAAAGCTGAGCACCAAAAAATTGATGCTTTAGAACTGTGGTGTTGGAGAAAACTCTTGAGAGTCCCTTGGACTGCAAGGAGGTCCAACCAGTCCATCCTAAAGGAGATCATTCCTGGGTGTTCATTGTAAGGACTGATGCTGAAGCTGAAACTCCAGTACTTTGGCCACCTCATGCGAAGAGTTGACTCATTGGAAAAGACCCTGATGCTGGGAGGGATTGGGGGCAGGAAGAGAAGGGGGTGACAGACGATGAGATGGCTGGATGACATCACTGACTCGATGGATATGAGCTTGAGTAGACTCCGGGAGTTGGTGATGGACAGGTAGGCCTGGAGTGCTGCGATTCATGGGGTCAACCCAACTCCAAAAAGTTGGACATGACTGAGCAACTGAACTGACTGATGCTACAGCTTCTTAAGACAGACATGATTTTCAAATGATTAAATCATATTTTTGAGAAACAAGTGGTTATGACATTTTAGAGGGAAAGATAAGGAAGGAATTGAATTATACAAGAGCAGCTTAGATGTTCCCATGTACTGCGGGCTGTGTTCTGAATAGCTCGGTTAAGTATGGATAAATCATGTGTCAGTCTTTCCAGGAAGCTTGAAACAAACATTGACTATTCTTTTGTTCAATCAAATATTACTGAAAATACAATCAAAGTGTGACCCTTCTGATCATATAATGAAGCAAAGCCCATAGTAAAAGCCCATTTGCTTCCAGGTATACAACTGCAGTGAAGTTAATATTTGACTATGTATGATTTGTCACCAGTCATTTGAAATTCAGTTCCAAACTTCAAGTGTGGATTACTAAATAACATCAAAGCTCCCCCACTGTCTGAAGGTGAAAGTGTTACAATTTTGGTTTCAGAGAGAAGACAGAATTATTGATGCACCAAATATGCAAAACTCTGGCAGAATTCCAGTTTAATATTTTCCAGGTTCAAACTATGCATTGTTTATGATGCTCAGTTTTTGATTCACACATTTAGATTATGGCTCAGAGCAAGGTAAAAGGAAGCGAGGGATAGTCAATGTCAATTTTGAAATTTTAACAATCCTATGAAACAAGTAAGTCTTCCTTTGAAGTTCTGCCTGTAAGCTTTTCCAAATTAATATTTTTGAGTTTGACTGTCAATGAGTTTCATAAATACAGAGTTGGCATCTTTTTTAATATTGTAATGTCTTGTATATTTAAAACACAATCAACATCTTGTTATACTTTGCACGTACTGAATTATTCTTTTCATTAAATTTAGCTCATATCCTAAAATGAAGTCACTGAACAAATGAATAATAAAATTACAGGATGATTTCCAACTTAAATTCATACTACTGATATTTCCAATGCCTTCAGTGCTTATTTTGTAGCCTCTGTATATATTTCAAATATTTTGGAATAAACCATTATTAGTAAAGGAGTGCTGTATGTCTCAGCCAGTGATGGCATGTCAAATGTATACTGACATCTCTCTAAAGTGAATTTTTAGAAAATAAATAATTACTTAAAAAAATTAGTATGGTCATGATGCAGAAGTTAGAAATTAGTAGGGAATATAGTAGGGGTTTTTTACAGAGATTTGTTTTCCACTACTGTGGGGTTGTTGTTGCAGTATTACATACTGAAGCTTGAAATACACAAGACAGACATGAGGAAAGGAAGATCACCAGGCTGATAAGCATAGGCTAATGGTCCCCAATCTTCTCGGTACAAAGGACTGGTTTCACAGGAGACAATTTTTCCATAGACCAGGAGAGGGAGGGTGGTTCCAGGATGATATTTATTTCCACTTATTATTACACCAGCTCCACTTCAGATCATCAGGCATTAGATCCCAGATCCCGGGGATCCCTGCCATAGGCAGTAGTAGCTGGAATTCGAAGTGAGTGAAAGTCGCTCAGTCGTGTCTGACTCTTTGTGACCCCATGGACTGTAGCCCACCAGGCTCACCTCTGTCCTTGGGATTTTTCAGGCAAAAATACTGGAGTTGGTTAATTCAAAAGGGATGGACTAAGATCTTTACCCATTAGGATTGCCTTTGACCTTGGTGGCAAGGTTATCCACAAGAAATCAGTGTCCTACTCCAAGGCCCTTCACTGCTAAACTAAACCCCTACCTGGTCCAGAAGTTAAACTGAAAGAAGAATCTAGGTAGGATGGGGCAATCGCAAATCCACTGCTGCTTCACACCAACAAAGTGAAGCAGCAGATACGCAGCATGTGCACCCACGTATGTGTGCACACAGGGACACGCCGACAGTGGCCACTGCTGCCTCTGTTCCCTCATCTAGCAAGGACATCTCCTTTGTTCACTGCTCCCCAAACGGAAACAGAGAACTGGATCCTGTGAGCCGGACTTCAGCCTAGCCAAGCTGACCCATTCCAAAGCCATCATGGTGACCCTGACATCTAAAAATTTATAAATATATAACCTACTGCAAAGTCATGGCTTTTTTTTTTTTTTTTTTTTGGGAAACAGAGATCTCTTCTACTGATTAAAGTTTAGCTCATGATTCATGTAGTTTAGCCAAACCTAGTTATGATTCTATTAGTGATGAGGGTATTAATAGAATCATAACCCTCATCACTGATTTCTTTACATAAGTGGGGGTGGGGGGGTAGATGGAGGGAAATAGAATTACGTTTCTGTCTCATAGCAATTATTTTTCTGAAAATGAAATTTGGAATGAATTCCTGGTCTCAATGGACAAGTGCATATATTAAAACATGTATGGCTAAGTAAATTACCTATGTATAACTCATGATTCAGAAATAATTTCTTTCCCTTTATATTTAACATAGAGTATATTGTTTAGAAATAATTGTGATGTCACATGCATTTGTAAGCAATACTGAAAGCTTCTATGCACACTTGACACAGTATCTCCAAAATGCTTTCAGAAACAGTTGTAAAATATCACAGTCAGAATGTTGGCATCAGTACAGTTCACATACTGGGTACTTGCAACCACATGCTCTCCTTAATAAGTTCTCCAGCCTCAGAGTAGTATTTATATCTTGCTACCACTCATCTTCAGCTTCTTTCATCATTCTCTGTGTGACTTCTTATTTCCTCCATCACCCGTGTAATCACTTTTCTGTATTAAGTATCCTCTGATCAAAATCCTTAGGATGGTTTGTGTTATCTAAATCGGAAACTGTCTTGTGTGTTCCTTTAGGATTTTTCCACACCCTGTTCAGTTCAGTTCAGTCACTCAGTCATGTCCTACTCTTTGTTACTCCATGAACCACAGCATGCCAGGCCTCCCTGTCCATCATCAACTCCCAGAGTCCACCCAAACCCATGTCCATCAAGTTGATGATGCCATCCAATCATCTCATTCTCTGTCGTCCCCTTCTCCTCCTGCACTCCATCTTTCCCAGCATCAGAGTCTTTTCCAATGAGTCAGCTCTTCGCATGAGGTGGCCAAAGTATTGGAGTTTCAGCTTCAACATCAGTCATTCCAATGAACACCCAGGACTGATCTCCTTTAGGATGGACTGGTTGGATCTCCTTGCAGACCAAGGGACTCTCAAGAGTCTTCTCCAACACCACAGCTCAAAAGCATCAATTCCCTTAATTAGGACAAATAATGATTAAGAGTTCTTTTTGATTTACTGTTCTATTTTTGTTGTTGTTTTTCTTCCTAAAGCAATATGAAAGGATCCCCAAGTGGTTCAGTGGTAAACAATCCACCTCCCAATGCATGACACATGGGTTCAGTCCATAGGTTCAGAAGATTCCCTGGAAGAGGCAATGGCAATCCACCCCAGTATTCTTACATGGGAAATCTCATGGACAGAGGAACCTGACAGTCTCCAGTCCATGGGGTAATGAAAGTTTTGTTTTTTGGATTTTTATATATATTTTTTAAATTTTACTTTATTTGGACATGACTAATCAACTAAATCCTTTCGTCGATAAAGGACAGAAATGATATGGACCTAGCAGAAGCAGAAGATATTAAGAAGAGGTGACAAGAATACACAGAAGATTTGTACAGAAAAGATCTTCACGACCCAGATAATCATGATGGTGTGATCACTCATCTAGAGCCAGACATCCTGGAATGTGAAGTCAAGTGGGCCTTAGAAAGCATCACTAAGAACAAAGCTAGTGGAGGTGATGGCATTCCAGTTGAGCTGTTTCAAATCCTGAAAGATGATGCTGTGAAAGTACTGCACTCAATATGCCAGCAAATTTGGAAAACTCAGCAGTGGCTACAGGACCTGTCTCTTATACACATCTAGATGTGTATAAGAGACAGCATCTAGGTTGCTTCCATGTCCTGGCTATTATAAACAGTGCTGTGATGAACACGGGTATNAGTTGCTTGTATATTTTTGAGATTAGTTGTTTGTCAGTTGCTTCATTTGCTATTATTTTCTCCCATTCTGAAGGCTGTCTTTTCACCTTGCTTATAGTTTCCTTTGTTGTGCAGAAGCTTTTAAGTTTAATTAGGTCCCATTTGTTTATTTTTGCTTTTATTTCCAATATTCTGGGAGGTGGATCATAGAGGATCCTGCTGTGATTTATGTTGGAGTGTGTTTTGCCTATGTTCTCCTCTAGGAGTTTTATAGTTTCCGGTCTTACATTTAGTTTTTAATCCATTTTGAGTTTATTTTTGTGTACCGTGTTAGAAAGTGTTCTAGTTTCACTCTTTCACAAGTGGCTGATCAGTTTTCCCAGCACCACTTGTTAAAGAGATTATCTTTCTACATTGTATATTCTTGCCTCCTTTGTCAAAAATAAGGTGTCCATAGGTGCATGGATTTTTCTTTGGGCTTTCTATTTTGTTCCCTTGATCAATATTTCTGTCTTTGTGCCAGTACCATACTGTCTTGATGACTGTGGCTTTGTAGTAGAGCCTGAAGTCAGGATGTATGGTGTTAGAAAGTGTTCTAGTTGCATTCTTTTACAAATGGTTGACCAGTTTTCCCAGCACCACTTGATAAAGAGATTGTCTTTAATCCATTTTATATTCTTGCATCCTTTGTCAAAAATAAGGTGTCCATAGGTGCGTGGATTTATTTCTGGGCTTTCTATTTTGTTCAATTGATCTATATTTCTGTCTTTGTTCCAGTACCATGCTGTCTTGATGACTGTGGCTTTGTAGTGGAGCCTGAAGTCAAGCAGGTTGATTCCTTCAGTTCCATTCTTCTTTCTCAAGATTGCTTTGACTATTGAGGTTTTTTGTGTTTCCATACAAATTGTGAAATTATTTGTTCTAGCTCTGTGAAAAGTACCGTCGGTAGCTTGATAGGGATTGCATTGAATTTATAGATTGCTTTGGGTAGTATACTCATTTTCATTATATTGATTCTTCTGATCCGTGAACATGGTATATTTTTCCATCTATTAGTGTCCTCTTTGATTTCTTTCACCAGTGTTTCATAGTTTTCTATATATAGGTCTTTAGTTTCTTTAGGTAGATATATTCCTAAGTATTTTATTCTTTTTGTTGCAATGGTGAATGGAATTGTTTCCTTAATTTCTCTTTCTATTTTCTCATTATTAGTGTATAGTAATGCAAGGGATTTCTGTGTGTTGATTTTATATCCTGCAACTTTACTATATTCATTGATTAGCTCTAGTAATTTTCTGGTGGAGTCTTTAGGGTTTTCTATATAGAGGATCATGTCGTCTGCAAACAGTGAGAGTTTTAC
>SJYX01000167.1:193812-218501 GCA_006410675.1 Oreotragus oreotragus
TTCTGGTGGAGTCTTTAGGGTTTTCTGTGTAGAGGATCAGGTCATCTGCAAAGAGTGAGAGTCTTACTTCTTCTTTTCCAATTTGGATTCCTTTTATGTCTTTTTCTGCTCTGATTGCTGTGGTCAAAACTTCCAGAACTATGTTGAATAGTAGTGGTGAAAGTGGGCACCCTTGTCTTGTTCCTGACTTTAGGGGAAATGCTTTTAATTTTTCACCATTGAGGATAATGTTTGCTGTGGGTTTGTCATATATAGCTTTTATTATGTTGAGGTATGTTCCTTCTATTCCTGCTTTCTGGAGTATCTTTAGGATGTTTTAGTAAATGTTTTCTCGGTGTCTTCTAACCATTTTTTTTCTTTCTCTCTGGATACATAGTTTCATTTTAGGAGCATGCTCAGGCACTAACATTGACTGTGCCAGGCTCCTCTGCCCATGGAATTTTCCAGGCAAGAATACTGGGTTGCCATGTCCTCTTCGAGGAGATCTCCCTGACCAAACAAGCGGTTGAACCTGTGTCTCTTGTGCCTCCTGCATTGGCAGGCAAATTACCACTGGAGCCACCGGGGAAGCCCTGTGACCACGTAATTCTCTGTTATCTTGAGAAAGCTTAACCTGCTTGTTCAGCCTTTAAACAAAATTCTATTTGCTCGAGGCCTCACTCCTGACCCTGTCCAGCTTAAGTTAGACCTCTCTTGTTTCTAAGTCAGACCTGATCCATCACCTGAAAGCCTGATTTCTACACCAGATTCAGCCCAGCTCCTGCCATTTTCAGGATCCAGGCTGGAAAAGAAATGCTCAGTCTGAAAGCTCCCAAGGCACAAGCTTTGGACGGAGCATTGGAGGGAACTTACCTTGAGGCAGTGAGGAAGCGATGACACCAGGGGCTCTGTAGGTAACTTCACTCCTGTTGTTGCTTGTCCCTGAGGCCTGTGGGGTGGGGTGGGGTGGGGTGAGGGGGGGTCTCCTTGGATTCCCTCTTCAGTCACCAGACCTGTGAAAAGATAAACTGAGGCATGTTAAAATTTTAAAGTTATTTGAGCAAAATCAATCTAACCAGGAAGCTTCCAAACTAGCCAATAGGANGGGGTGGGGTGAGGGGGGGTCTCCTTGGATTCCCTCTTCAGTCACCAGACCTGTGAAAAGATAAACTGAGGCATGTTAAAATTTTAAAGTTATTTGAGCAAAATCAATCTAACCAGGAAGCTTCCAAACTAGCCAATAGGATGGATCTCTGAGGAGCAGTGCAAGATGACTTTTAGAACCAGAGAGAGCAGGGACAAGGGAGTTATGTTAAGATAAGTTCATATGCCTGATGCTTGGTGAGGCCAAACTGAAACATCACAGTAGAGAAAGGTTTATTGCAAGGCTGTGCAGGGAGATAGTGGCTCATGCCCTAAAAAACCCAGAACCCCCTGAAGGGTTTCTGCAAAGCACTTTTAAAAGCCAAATGGGAGGGGATGGGGGTTGCAGGGTCTGTGCTCAGCTCATGTATAATTATCTAATTGGCTGATGGTGAGGTAGCAGGGTGTCACAGAGGTTAACATTGTCAGTCCTTAGGCTCCAGGAGGCCTGGGTCTACATGCTTATGGTCATCAAGTAGCAAACATCTTCCATTTGTTGGAGAGGGAAGGGTTTTTTATATCTGCAGAACGACTCAGGAAATGTGTATCCAATACTATTATCTAGGTACTTCAGAGAGGTGCTAAAGCAGAGGATATGGGGGAAGAGTGAATGGCAGGGATCTATCCCCTGGAGAAGGGTGTGGCAACCCACTCCAGAATTCTTGCCTGGATAATCCCATGGACATAGGAGCCTGGTGGTCTACAGTCCCTGGGATCACAAAAGAGTCAGACATGATTGAGCAACTAAAAATTTATTCAGGCAGATGACCTAATACTGATCAGCTGTCTCCTGATTTTCTGGTTTAAGATTCCATTTCTGGGAAAGCCAAAACCTTAATTAAGTTTCTGTTTGGGGCTCAGCATAAGCAATCCCATTATTGGGCTAGTTATTTTTTAGGAATACAAAAGCATCATTTGCAAAATAAACTCATCTGGAAGCTTCTAGAGGTAATTTTATTCAACAAAAGGAGACATTATTTATTTAAAACCATGTGGGCGTTTTAAGGAGAAAGGTTTTTTTCTGTTGTTGTTTCTTTTTGTTTGTGTTTAGGAATATTTATTTGGCTGTGCAGGGTCTTAGTTGCGGCATGTGGGGTCTTTAGTTTAGGCATGTGGGATCTTTAATTTAGGCATGTGGGTTCTAGTTTTCTGTCAAGGGACCCAGCCCTGGTTCTGAGTTGGGAGTACACAGCCTTAGTTACTAGACTAGTGGGAAATACCTTGAGGAGAAAGGTTAAAAGATTTTTCAAAAGTTAGAGACTTCCTTGGTGGTTCAGTGGTTAAGAATCTACCGAGTAATGCAGGGAATTTGGGTTCAATCCCTTATAAGGGAACTGGGATCCCACATGCAACCTGTAAGCCAGCAACTACTGAGCCTGAGAGCCAAAAGCCAACACAGGCAAATAAAAAATAAAGTTTCCTTTTTTTAAAGATTTTTCAAAGAGAATTTCTGAATTTTTCTTTCTTCTTTTCTCTTTCTCATTGTCCTCATCATTCTCATCTTTTTCTTTTCTGTCCCTTCTTCCTTCTCACCCTTTTCTCTCCTTCTTCAGTCCAGCTCAGAGGGTATGGCATTTATGGTAGGAAGTCTTCAGGGAGCAAGATGTGTGGCAGTCAGGTAGCTTGGGAAGGTTAAAGGTTACTATGGAGTGCAGCCTTTAATAGTTGAAAAAGTTGATAGCAGATCAGTTCAGTTCAGTTACCCAGGGTCTTTTCAAATAGGTCAGCTCTTTGCATCAGGTAGCCAAAATATTGCAGTTTCAGATTCAACATCAGTCCTTCCGAGGAACACCCAGGACTGATCTCCTTTAGGATGAACTGGTTGGATCTCCTTGCAGTCCAGGAACTGTCAAGAGTCTTCTCCAACACCGCAGTTCAAAAGCATCAATTCTTCTGCACTCAGCTTTCTTCACAGCCCAGCTCTCACATCCATACATGACTACTGGAAAATCCATAGCTTTGACTAGATGGACCTTTGTTGGCAGAGTGATGTCTCTGCTTTTTAATAGGCTGTCTAGGTTGATCATAACTTTCCTTCCAAGGAGTAAGCATCTTTTAATTTCATGGCTGCAGTCACCATCTGCAGTGATTTTGGAGTCCCCAAAAATAAACTCAGCCACTGTTTCCACATCTATTTGCCATGAAGTGATGGGACCGGATGCCAGGATCTTTGTTTTCTGAATGTTGAGCTTTAAGCCAGTTTTTTCACTCTCCTCTTTCACTTTCATCTCTTTAGTTCCTCTTCACTTTCTGCCATAAGGGTGGTGTCATCTCCGTATCTGAGGTTATTGATATTTCTCCNCTTGAAATGTCTATTCAGAATCATGATTAGTCTATGAAATATTGTATGAACATGGTGGGCAGCAGAAATATTCACTCTACATGTTGTCAGGACTTGGCCTGCCTGAATTCAGTCTATGGAATTCAGCAGAGAGGAGAGGGTTGGTCCTTTCTTTTAACTAACCCCAACCTCAGCCCTTGTGTACTCACTTCTCGGCTTGGATTTCTATACCTTTGAAGGTATCAATTCAACCTTCAAAGTCTCATGAATCAGAAGGTTTCTTTTTTTCTTTCAGGCTCTCTGTTTTACAAGGAACTTTTAACAAAGTCCAACAAAGCCACAGTGCTTCTGAAAGCCAACTCTGTTTAAATTGTACCCAGGTAATTATAATTTCTTTAACTGTGGCCATTCCTCTAGTATATGTATTCACACTAAAAAAAGATATTTTGAAATTCTTTAACAGCATATTAAAATGCAAATCGGTCTTCGTATTAAAGATTTCTGGAAGTTCTCTGACAACACATTTAAATGCAAATTGCCAAAGTGTAGATGCTAAAATTAAAATTGGGAAACATAATACACCTCCATGGAGGGGCTGCTGCTCTTAACAGCAGAGAGGAAAGCAGTGCTCTGGGCTCCCTGTATTGTAATCACACAGTTGGTCAGCGACCAGGTCTGGACACCTGTGGAGAATAACAATCCTACTGCCCAGTTGCTCTTCCTCCATCTGTGTGTAATTCTGCAAAAGGGATCTGAGCAGAGTGGACTCATTGCAGTCTGACAGCCAGATGCTCTGCCTTCCTTTTTCACATGTTTTGTTGCCTAGACAGACAGAGGAAGGCCAAGCTTCTGACCCACTGGTATTTTGTACTCTGTGACTCTGCCTTGCCCTATTTACAGACCTGAGATTTCTCCCCTTTCTCTGGTTATCTCCAGAGCTAGGTGGTTATAGGAGGCAGATTCCCATGGCAACGCTACAAGCCAATGCTTTCCCAGCTCTGCTTTTGTGATACGCAGGGTCCTTCCAATTATCCCAAAGGGTGTCACAGGATTTTCAAATAAAATTAGTTTTAATTTACCCTAAATTTAAAAATAAATAGGTGTCATTCTGTGCTTTGGGGCCATTGGGTGGTGAAGGATGTAGGCTTCTTGCAAGGTGTGTTGTGGGAGTGAAATTAAATAATGATCTGCTCAAAAAACTTGAAAATGTAATGTTGGATATCCTTTCAGGACTGTGGTTGAACGGTGTAGAATGGACTCCTAATTCCTAAAATGCAGCTCTGAGATTAATATTCTAAGATAGCCTGGGTTGTGAGCAAAGCCTTTTTTGCAAGGAGTGACCATTCTATTCTCTGACATTGTTTCTCCAGGTGATGTGTTTTTAGGATTTTTTTAAGTCAAAATCTGGGAAATTTTTGAGATGAAATATCTCTCTTTGGTATATATAGTTCGTTGCATTCTTTGTTTACAAGTAATTTTTAATTACATAAAAAATACATGAACACATTTTTTCTTAAAGACTCTTTTGTTTTAAACCCAGTACCAGCCTCTTTTCCCGAGAGTTAACTTTGTTACAAATTTGATGTGTAGTCTTCAGAAAATTATAATATGTATCTATAGATGATGTATGGAACTATAGTGTGTATCTTTAAAAAAGGAAATGACATTGTTCATTGTTCTGTCTCAATATTTCTTAGGGGATTATAAATTTTGATGTGTATATTTATAATTCATTTATTTGCTTTTAGAATTATATCATATGATTATACTTGCTCATGCATGCTCAGTCTATAAGTCACGTCCGACTGCAACCCCAGTCTGTAGCCCATCAGGCTACTCTGTCCATGGAATTAATCTCTTAATGGTAGACATTTAGATTACTAATAATTTTCTACTATTATAAATAATGCTGTAGGAAATTTTGCATGTGGTTTGTTTAGGATGGATACTTAGAAGTGAAATTACTATGATTTTTATTTTTCAAGGATTTTGCACCTTTCTCTTAGCCCCTTTGTATCTGGCAGACACATGTAAATACTCCTTATTAATTAATAGGTTCTTGTTTCCAGGAAGGAGAGCTCTGGTTTCCTATTGCTACTCTATTCTGTAATCTGTGTAATTATAAAATAACAATATTGCAAGAAATCACATCATTATGACAGTCACATCCTGTGTTAATCCACAGTGCAAATTACAGAGTTGTGAAGCAGAGCTCTGGGTGATGGAGTTAATATCATTTATTCTGTGTTGTTATATATCCATGGATTCTGTATTCTTCCCTGAGGGTGAAAAACTCACTATATATTTTTCCCCTAAATGTTTTATTTCTCTTCGGAAAGTTTGCTTCAGGGCAGAAATAATAATTTGCAATAATAAACAATTGTGTTATTTGGTGGGCTTCAAAGTCTGGAAGTATTGAATTATCTTGTGAATTTGGGCAGAATAGATGGCTCAGAATTGATGATGATAATTGTTATAAGGCTTCTTTCAGCTAGGGGCTTCCCGGGTGGCTCAGAGGATAAAGCGTCTGCCTGCAATGCAGGACACCTGGGTTCAATCCCTGGGTCAGGAAGATCCCCTGAAGAAGGAAATGGCACCCCACTCCAGTACTCTTGCCTGGAAAATCCCATGGACAGAGAAGCCTGGTAGACTACAGTCCATGGGATCGCAAAGAGTTGGACATGTCTGAGCGACTTCACTTTCACATTCAGCTAAGTGGAATCCACACTCAAAAAAAAAAAAAAAAAAAAAAAACCACCCTCATAGACTGCAGAATGACTTCCCTTTGTGGAGTACACACTAAGCTTAGTTAGAGAGTAGAAGNTCACATTCAGCTAAGTGGAATCCACACCAAAAAAAAAAAAAAAAAAAAAAACCACCCTCATAGACTGCAGAATGACTTCCCTTTGTGGAGTACACACTAAGCTTAGTTAGAGAGTAGAAGGACATTTGCATTGTATAATTTCAATCACAGATGGTTAAACTTGGAAAAGAACTTAGACCAATACCCTCCTATTCCATCTAAGACACTTTCATCTCAAAGAGATGATGTAAGTATCTGAGATCACTTAGCAAGATAAAGCAGGGCTAACATTATAAACAAGATTTAAAAAATTTTTACTTTTAAAGGTTTACATACAGTAAAATTCACTCCCCAGCCCCCCCGTTTTTGGTATATTTTCCTGTGAATTTTGACAAATACACCAACATAATGAGGATATAGAATGGTTTTATCACTCCAGAAAATTACATGCTGCCCTCTTTGTAGTCAAATCCTACTTCCATCACTAACCTCTAGCAACGTCTGACTTCTGAAATGGTCGTGCTATTTCCAGAATATCGTATAAATGAAAGTATATAGTATTTCATCTTTTAAGCCTGGCTATTTTCATTTACTTAATATGTTTAAGATTTCATTATGTTGTTGACTGTATTAGAAGTCCATAGCTTTTCATTTCCGAATATCATTCCATTGTATAACTACACCCCTGTTTATGTATCCATCTACTCCCTGAAGAATTTAGTTTTTGGTGATTAAAAATATGTTGCTATAAATATTTGTTTACAAATTTTTGTGTGAACATAAGATGATGTTTCTCTAGGGTAGATAACTAAATATGGAAGGTTAAACAAGAAAAAGTAGGAATTTCTGGGCATATATATATATATATATAACATTATAAGTATGGGCTTCCCTGGTGGCTCAGCGGTAAAGAATCCACCTGCAATGCAGGAGACTTGGCAGGAGCCATGTGCTGGATCCCTGGGTTGGGAAGATCCCCTGGAAAAGGAAATGGCAACCCATTCCAGTGTTCTTGCCTGGGAAATCCTATGGACAGAGGAGCCAGGTAGGCTGCAGTCCATTGGGTTGCAAAAGAGTCAGACTCGATTTAGCGACTAAACAACAGTGGTATCTCATTGTGTTCTTAATTTGTATTTACCTAATGATGAAAGTGAAAGAGGAGAGTGAAGACGTTGGCTTCAAGCTCAACATTCAGAAAACGAAGATCATGGCATCCGGTCCCATCACTTCATGGCAGATAGATGGGGAAACAGTGGAAACAGTGGCTGACTTTAGTTTTCTGGGCTCCAAAATCATTGCAGATGGTGATTGCAGCCATGAAATTAAAAGGTGCTTACTCCTTGGAAGGAAAGTTATGACCAACCTACACAGCATATTAAAAAGCAGAGACATTGCTTTGCCAACAAAAGTCCGTTTAGTCAAAGCTGTGGTTTTTCCTGTGGTCATGTATGGATATGAGAGTTGGACTACAAGGAAAGCTGAGTGCCAAAGAATTGATGCTTTTGAACTGTGGTGTTGGAGAAGACTCTTGAGAGTCCCTTGCACTGCAAGGAGATCCAACCAGTCCATCCTAAAGGAGATCAGTCCTGAATATTCATTGGAACGACTGATGCTGAAAGCTGAAACTCCAATACTTTGGCCACCTGACGTGAAGAGCTGACTCATTGGAAAAGGACTCATTCTCTGATGCTGGGAAAGATTGAGGGCAGGAGGAGAAGGGGATGACAGAGGATGAGATGGTTCAATGGAATTATCAACTCGATAGGCATGGGTTTGGGTGGACTCCGGGAGTTGGTGATGGACAGGGAGGCCTGGTGTGCTGCAGTTCATGGGGTCGCCAAGAGTCGGGTACAACTGAGCGACTGAATTGAAGACTGAAGAATAACTAAAGAAGGCTGAAAGCCTATAATTGATGCTTTTAACTGTGGTGCCTGAGAAGACTCTTGAGAATCCCTTGGACTGCAAGAGCCTCAAACCAGTCAATCCTAAAGGAAATCAACCTTGAATATTGAAAGGACTGGTACTGAAGCTGAAGCTCCAATACTTTGGTCACCTGATGCAAACAGATGACTCATTGGAAAAGACAGTAATGCCGGGAAACACTGAAGGCAAAAGGAGACAGGGACAGCAGAGAATGAGATTGTTAGATAACATCACTGACTCAATGGATATGAATTTGAGCAAACTCCGGGAGATAGTGGAGGACGGTGGAGTCTTCTGTGCTGTAGTCCATGGGGTCACAAAGAGTCAGATGTGACTTAGCAACTGAACAGCAAAAGGACTAAAGAGGTTGAGTGTCTTTCATGTGCTTATTTTTCATTTGCAAGTCTTCTTTGAGGAATTATTTGTTAAAATCTTTTATCTAGTTTTTAATTGAGTTATTTGCTGCCTTTCTGTTGAGTTGTGAGTTATATGTGTATGCATGTATATATATATGTGTGTGTATATATATATTTATATATTCAGGATATAAGTACTCTATTGGATATGTGATTTGTGGCTATTTTTTCCCAATGTGTAGTTAGTCTTTTCCGATGCTGTTGTTTTTGGCAAAATTTTTGAATTTTGATAAAGTCAAATTAATCAATTTTCAGTATTATGGATTGTGATTTAATATATCTAAAAACTCTTTGCCTTACCCAAGCTTTCAGAGATCTCCTATATTATCTTCTAAGTTTAATAGTTTTATATTTTCTTTTTAAATGTAGAATCCATTTTGAGTTAATTTTTATTTAATGTATGAGGTATAAGTAGAGATTATATATATATATATATATATTTTTTTTTTTTTTTGCTTATGGATGTTTTGTTGTCTCGCGCCATTTGTTGAAAAGTCTATTCTTTCTCCATTGACATATTTTTATACTGTTGTCAAAATTAATTTCTATTATCTGTTTCTAAAGTCTCTCTTCTGTTCCACTGATCTATTTAAATGTTCTTTCATCAATACTGAGCTGTCTTGTTTACTGTAGCATTATGATAAGTGTTTAAAAAAATAAAATGAGTCCTCCAACTTTGTTCTTATTTTTCAAAATTGTCCTGGCCCCTTTAGTTCCTTTGCTTTTCATTAAAATTTAGAACCACATTGTGAGTATCTCGAACAGCAACAACAAAAATCTTGCTAGAATTTTTATTGCAATTGTGTTATATTTATAGATCAGTTTTGGGGAAATTTGAGGAAAATTAAACTCTTAAAACATTGAAGTTTCCAATCGACACACATGGTGTATTACTCACTTATTTGTATTCTTCTTTAGTTTCTTACATCTGTGTTTTGGAATTTTCCGCAACAGTTGTAGCATATATTTTGTTGGGCTTTGGGGGGCATTTTACAAGATTTTTCATTTTCATTTTCTCTTTCTTTTTTTCTGAATTATCTGGTATTCTTGTCCACCCACTTGCTTGCTTTCCTTTTTTTCTGTCCTTCCTTTCTCCTTTCCTTTTTCCAAAGCATGTCCAGTTTATGTGCGTAACAGGACCTTATGTTTATTACAATGTCAATAGATAGTGTTTAAATTCTAATTTCCTTTGAGCATTTGTGAACATCGTTTTTAAAAACCTTTTGATCCATTTCTGCTGCCCCTCACCCCCTGCCTGTAGCAACCGCCCATTTACCCTCTGTATCTGCGACCGTTTTGAAAGGCAGAGTCCAGTATAAGAGAGATCGTATGGCACTTGTCTTTCTCTGTCTGACTTATTTCACTGGGCATAATTTCTTCAAGGTCTCTTCATGTGTTGCAAATAGCACTATTTTATTCTTTTGTTTTTGAATGACTGAGTAGTATTTCATTGCATACAGATTCCACATCTGCTTTATTCAGTCATCTGTCAATGGATATGTAGGTTGCTTTCTTGTCTATTATAAATAATTCTGCAGTGAACATGAGGGTGCATATATCTTTTCATGTTAGTATTTTTGTTTTCTTAGATAAACGCCCAGAAGTGGACTTTCTGAATCATATTGCTATTTCTATTTTTGATTTTTTGAGAATCTTCCATATCTCTTTCCAGAGTGGCTATATTAGTTTACATCACCACCAACAGTACACAAGGATTTTTTTTCTTCAAATCCTTGCCAACATTTGTTATTTGTTGCCTTTTTGATAACAGCCATCCTGACAGGTATGAGGTGATCTCTTATTGTGGTTTTGATTTCCACTTCCCTGAAAATTACTGATTATTATTATTTTTTTAATACTTTCATGATTTTATTTTCATAGAAGAGATTACTAGAATTCAAAATATTAACCCAAATGATATTTTAGTTTTGAGTTATAATAACTATTGATGCATCTTTTCATGTACTTGTTGGCCATCTGTGTGTCTTTGGAAAATGTCTGTTTGAAATTTCAAAATGTCTATTCAAAGTTTGACTTTCCATTGTTTACTGCTTACTGTAAAGAATTGTGATTTATTTTAATGTATTGACCGTGAATCCTGCAACCATGTTAAGCTCACTTATTAGGTGTAGGAGATTTTTGTAGGTACTTTGACATTTTCTGTATAGACAGTGATGTTGCCTGTGAGTAGAGACAAGTTTACTTTTTTTTTTTCTTCAATCTGTATGTTTTTTTCTTTTATTGTACCTTATTTCAATGACTAGGGCTTTTATAGTGCTAGATAGGAGTGATGAAAGTGGATAGTCTTATCTTGGCCTCTGGTTTAGGGGGAAAGCATTAATTCTTTAAACATTAATTATGATGTTAGAAGTTAAGATCACTTGTATTTCTAGTTTGCTAAAAGTTTTTACTGTGAATTAATATTGAATTCCATCAAAAAATTTTCTGTATCTATTAATATGATTGATGTCATTTTCTTCCTTAGTCTGTTAATATGATTGATTACATTGATTTATTTTCTCATAATAAATCAGCCTTGCATTCTGAGATAAACCATACTTTGTCCTAGTCTATGCTTCTTTTTATATATTGCCGGATTTGACTCCTAATATTTCATTGAGTTTTTTTTTATATCTGTATTTATGAACAATATTGGTGTGTAGTTTTCATTTCTTATATTGCCTTGTTTGGTTTTGTTGCCAGAGTACTACTGGCATCAAAAAACAAGTTGAGTAGTATTCCCTCCTTTTCTGTTTTTCAGAAGAGATTGTGAGGAATTGGCATTATTATTATTTTCTTATCTGCTTTGTAAAATTCACCAGTGAAACCACCTGCATCTGGAATTTTCCTTGTTAGAAGTTTAAAATTATGAGGGCCAGACAGTAAAGAACCTACCTACAATGCAGGAAACCTGGGCTCGATTCCTGAGTCAGGAAGATCCCCTAGAGAAGGGAATGGCTACTCACTCCAGTGTTCTTGCCTTATGCAGGATGCTTGGGGCTGGTGTATGGGGATGATCCGGAGGGATGATGTGGGGTGGGAGGTGGGAGGGGGGTTCATGTTTGGGAGTTCGTGTACACCCATGGCAGATTCATGTCAATGTATGCCAAAATTGTAAAGTAAAATAAAGTAAAATGGAAGCTCTAAAAAAAAAAAAAGAATCCCATGGACAGAGAAGCCTGATGGGCTACAGTCCATGGAGTCACAAACAGTCAGACACGACTGAATGACTGACACTTAAAATTATGAATTAAAGTCTTTAAATAGATATCACGTGTGCTTAGTCATGTCTGGCTCTTTGTGACCCCATGGACTGTAGCCCTCAGGCTCCTCTGCCCATGGAATTTTCCAGGGAAGAATACCGGAGTGGGTTGCCATTTCCTATTCTAGGGTTAAATAGATAAGAGCTATTCAAATTATGTTTTTCTTCTTGAGTAAGTTTGGCAATATGGTCCACATTATCTAAGTTGTTGAATTTATGACCATAAAGTCATTCTTAGCATTTCCCTATAATTATTTAGTATCTGTGGAATCTATAGTGACATATTCTGATATTGATAGTTTGTGCTTCCTTGCCTTTTTTTTTTTTTTTTTGGTCAATATGAACAGAAGTCTATCAATTTTGTTGATCTTTTGAAAGAAGCTGCTTTTGGTTTTATTGATTTTTTTCTGTTTTCCCTTTTTCTATTTTATTTTTCTTCCTTCTACTTCATTAAGTTCCAGATGTTCTTTTTCTCATGTCTTAGACTAGAAACTTCAGTTATCCGTTTGAGTGTTGAAGAGTGTTCTTCATTTCTAAGAGAAGCATTGAATGATATAAATTTTCTTCTAGCACCATTTTAGAAGCATCCCATAATTTTTAATGGAACTGAATTTTATTCAGTTCCAAATATTTTCTGGCAGCTTCCAATCTTTTTCATTGATGGTTGTACTGAAGATAATTGTGATTTTGGTGTGCTTCTGAGAAATCAGTTCAGGATCTTTCTACTCTGTCATCTTGGTAGCCCATAAAAAAAAAAAAATCCAATTCAGAATATTTTCTACCTTCCTTTTGACTTTCTGTTTGACTCATACATTATTTGGAAGTGCATTTTAAACTTTCAAATATTTGGAAATTTTTAAAAGATTTTTTCTGTTAGTTCTGATGATCCAGTATATGGTCTATCTCATTGAATATTCCATGTGGACTTGAAAAGAACATGTATTATGCTATTGTTAAGTGGGTGCATTATGAATGTTAATTTGGTCAAGTTGATTGATAGTTGCTCAGGACCTCTATATACTTATTGATTTTCTTTCTTGATCGTTTGATTACTGAGAGATTAATGTTAAAGTCTCCAAGTATAATTATGAATTTGCCTTCTTCTCTTTTTAATTGCACTCATTTTTGTTTCACATATTTTGGATATGTTAGTAGGTACAAATGCATTTAGGATTTTGATATTTTTATGAATTGACTCTTTTTTTTTATCTTTTGTAAAGTCCCTCTTTATCTCTGATAATTATTTTTATACAGAACATTGCTTTATCTTATCTTTATGTAGCTGATCTTGTGACTAACTTGGTGACAGAATATGAGAGGGAATGAAGAAAGACCCTTGAGACCCCATTTTCCAGTTCCTCTGGTCATAGGGAAGCATATCTATTCCAGTTATCTAAAAATCTGCAGAGGAGGGGCCTCCCTGGTGGCTCAGTGGTAAAGAATCCCCCTGCCAGTGCAGGAGACATGGGTTCAATTCCTTATCTGGGAAGATCCCACGTGCCCTGGAGCAATTGAGCCCGTGTGCCACAACTATGGAACCTGTGCTCTAGAGCCCAGACATGCAACTACTGAAGGCCCCGCAACTACTGAAGGTGGTATGCCCCAGAGTCTGTGCTCCCCAACAAGAGACACCACTGCAGTGAGAAGCCCCTGCACCACAACTGGAGAGTAGCCCCAACTCGTCGAAACTAGAGAAAAGCCTGCACAGCAACAAAGACCTTGCACAACCAAAAAAATAAATGAATAAATAAATAATGAAACAGATCTGCAAATAGAACTGCCTTATGACCCAGCAATCCCACTGCTGGGCATACACACCGAGGAAACCAGAATAGAAAGAGACACATGTACCCCAATGTTCATTGCAGCACTGTTTATAATAGCCAGGACATGGAAACAACCTAGATGTCCATCAGCGGATGAATGGATAAGAAAGCTGTGGTACATATACACAATGGAGTATTACTCAGCCATTAAAAAGAATACATTTGAATCAGTTCTAATAAGATGGATGAAACTGGAACCGATTATACAGAGTGAAGTAAGCCAGAAAGAAAAACACCAATACAGTATACTAACACATATATATGGAATTTAGAAAGATGGTAATGAGGACCCTGTATGCAAGACAGCAAAAGAGACACAGATGTGCAGAGCGGACTTTTGGACTCTGAGGGAGAGGGAGAGGGAGCGGGAGAGGGAGAGGGAGAAGGTGGGATGATTTGGGAGAATAGCATTGAAATATGTATGCTATCATGTAAGAAATGAATCGCCAGTCTGTGTTCAATGCAGGATGCAGGATGCTTGGGACTGGTTTATGGGGATGATCCGGAGGGATGATATGGGGTGGGAGGTGGGAGGGGGGTTCATGTTTGGGAGTTCGTGTACACCCGTGGCAGATTCAGGTCAAGGTATGCCAAAACCAGTAGAGTACTGTAAAGTAAAATAAATAAAATGGAAGCTCTAAAATAATAATAATAATAATAAAATTCCAGAATGAAAAAAAAAAAAGGAAAGAAACAAATCTGCATAGGAGTATGGCCTCATGCCCGAGGCCAGCACAGGAGAGTAAAAAATATTAAATTATATCAGTCTTCCCCTAGCAGATCCATCCCACATGGGAGCTCCTTCCTAGTATTCTGGCCGCTGGAGAAGAACATTTCTTTTTGTTTGTTTGTTTGTGCCGCTCCCTTAGGCATGTGGGATCTTCCCTGACCAGGGACCAGACCCGTACCACTTGCGGTCTTAACCACTGGACCACCAGGAAAGTTTGAAGAAAATTTCTTTTGAAATGTCTTCTGATTGCACCTGCTGCTTAGTGTTGGAATTCAAGATTTTGTGGAGTTCAATCTGGGAGATATGCAAAGGAAAAACACAGAATGTCTGTACCATGTGGGTCACACTCCTAGTTCCATTATTTACTTTTAGTGAGATTAGATAGGGGCCTTATGCATGCTATCCAGTATTTTTAGTTGTAGTTAGAGAAACTATAGAATGAGCTTACTCCATTGAAGATGGAATCATCACTTTGTAAATCACATTTTACTCCATATTGGACAACTCAGAATATTCCTCCCCTCACCCTTCTCTGTCATTTTGGTCAAAAATAACTGTCTTAATCAGTTTTATTATTATGCTTGAAGTTCCATATTACATACTATTAATACTTTTAATACATGTAACTAATACTAGGGAAATAGCCAACGACTTTCAGCCAATTATACCTTAATTCTGATCAGTTCAGTAAGATTAACATAAATCATAACTAGGAGATAACAAAAAGTGGAGAACTATATTTCTTTCAAAGAAATGGAGAAGTGACTGGTTTTATGAACACTTTTTATAGGGCATGAAAATATATATCCTTCAATAAATGAAAGATAAATAAGAACTTTGTTTACCTAGGAGATATAAATCAGTAGATATTAATTATATTTTATCAGAAAATACTCATTTAGTTGTGATTTCAGAGACACAACACTCTTTGGCTTAAACTAAGAAAGAAATGTGTTTTAAAATTCAGGCTACATTGATAAATGGTTAATTCACTACATAAATGGCTGCATTCACTTACTCAAATTATGTAGCTAGGAAAATCTCTATTCCTCATTTTCATGGCTTGTATAGTTCCTTTTTTCTTTTTTTGACTGGGCTGCATGACATATGGGATCTTAGTTTCCCAACCAGGGATCGAATCTATGTTCCCTGAAGTGCAAGGGTAGAGTCTTCCCATGATGTGGCTAGTTACTAGTAACTAAGTCACTAGTATCTTCAGATTTACTGTTTTTCCTCAAAGTAATTACATCAAATAAAGTATCTTCTTCAAAATTGTAATTGGAAGCTGGAGATTCTCATTGATTGGTCAGGATTGGGCTTTATTTCCTTCTCTGAACCATTGACTATTATTCTGGTTGTCCAAACCTAGGAAGTAGGCTTAGCTTTTGATAAAATAAGTCCCCCAGGAAATTTGAGGTAAGAAGGCATTGCTTCTAAAAAGGCAAAACAAAGAGCTAGCCACTCTGTCAGTGATGTTGAAAGAAGGGTGGAAAGCTATGAAAAGAAACATTTCCTACTTCACAGTGTGGCTTAGAAGCCTATTTTGTATAAGAAGGAAAGTTTAAAGGCTGGTTTTCTAAAACTCTAGCAGTAACAATTCTCTTGAATCCAGGGGAGTAAGTGAATTATGCTGAGTTTTTATAGTCCCTGACCTTAACTCTGACATGTATAGTAAATGCAATTCTCCAGTAAAATTCAATGGCATATACAAAAGACAGACCATGTTTCTTTCTTCTTCTTATTTATTTTTTTTTTTTTTACTAATTGGTACCTGCTATATTTTGTTTCTTATTAAAAAAATAAGGAACAGATTTCCAGTTAAAAAAGATTGCTTTTCAAGTTAAAAAGTATATCAGATATTTTTTAATGTCAACATCTTCATAAATAAAGGAAAAATATCACTGAAAATTAAACACAGATCATTGCTTGAAGAAAAGAATTTAGGAAAACAGGGTGGGCACTTCTGAAGTGTGAATGCTCATTTTCGATCTTCCATAGCTCTCACCATAAACTGAGTTGCTCAGGATTAAGGGTTGAGTGTCACGGCCAGAATACCCAAGGGATCATCTGAGACATGCCATCACAGAAGCACCTCACATAAACCTCCGCTGTTCAGCTGTCACCAGAGGCATGGACATGAGACAATGGTTAGAGACAAAACTGCATTACAGAAGACTGTAATGCAGTCTGTAACTCTCCCAGAGGGGAGTTTGTTTGCAGTATGGTGTGAAGAAGTTCTTCACAAGGAGTCATGTGTGATTGCTGCTGTATCACAAAAGAAGGTTTTCCCTGAGAACCAAGAAAGAGATCAGAGATTTAGACAAGTCTCTCAGCCTATTGCAAATGGCGGGGTGACTGTTCAGCACTTGAGAAAATCTGAGAGCCTAAAATTATTCCTCAACATCTTGGGATTCCCAGGTGGTGCAGTGGTAAAGTATCCACCTTCCAATTCAGGAGTCACAGGAAACTTGGGTTCAGTCTCTGCACTGGGGAGATCCCCTGCAGGAGGAAATGGCAACCCACTCCTGTATTCTTGCCAGTATAATCCCATGGACAGAGGAGCCTGGGGGGCTAGTCTATGGAGTTGCAAAGAATCAGGCACTACTAAGCACACACACATATGAATCTAAATACAGTCGATTATCTGCACTAAGTTTTCTTCATTGGGAACCAGAATGTGGCAGAAACCACATCTTACTGCATTTCACTCTAGAATATCTAATGTCCCTACAGCTCACGGAAGCAAATCTCAGGGATCAGATCCATTGCCTATCTGCTAAAAATTTAAGAGGACTGAGTTTTAAGGCTGTGAAGTCTGTCGTGAAGTCTGTCATTTAAGGCCTGTCATTAATATTTTTTTATCTGTCTCTAGAGATTACTTACACTGATCTCACATCACCCTTCTCTTCTCTGCCTGGGAAACACTATCTGACAGGAGAGGGATACCTGTTGCCCAGGACTGGGACAATGCCACACACATTCCCTCCATGGATTCTGTCCTTGTGCTTTTCTACTTTACATTTTGTTCTTGAGCCAAAGATCTTAGGAAAGAAAATATCCACTTAGTTACCTGGAGTGTCAGTCTCTTTATTTGGAACTTGAGGTTAATATTATGTGTTTCGATGAGAGTCAGATAAGATAGAGGCAACCCCTTTACTAAGACCTAGTTGGTTATCAGATTTTGGTAATATATTAAGATATCTTTAATACTGGACATTCTTTCTAAATGACAAAAAACATTATAAATTGTACTTTTGTTTCTGAAAATGGGTTTTATACTATTAAATTTAGACAGCTATAAAAAATAAGTGAAATAAAATGAAAATCCAAATTGAAACTTAATGAACATTTATTAAGCATGTAAAACCAAACAATGAAAACCTTTACCATAAATTTTCCTTCTCAAAACATTTTCTCCATGAACTGTATGAATAAAATATACTGAAATATACCAATTAAAATTATTAATTTTTGTACTGAAATTTTTCTTTTATAATCACAAGTATCCTTTATCCATCTTAAACATGTTTATCATCAAGTGAGTATGCCTGAATGCCTCTCAATTACTGGAATAGTAAATATCCATGGAAAAGAAGTTCCCATAATAACTTCTTTTTCAAGGATCTTTTGCTCTTTTATATCAATAAGGTCTTTCCTTCTGAGCATCCATTAATGTTGTGCTTTTATAGACAGATGTGAAATCGTCTCTTTTGGTAATATAACATTACCAAGACATTTGTTTGCAAAAAGTTCTGTTTTTATTTTCTCTTGATGCCTGTTAAGAGCAGTTGTCACCTTCAGTAATTTCAGATAGGGTGCCTAGAAAGCATCTTTGAAATGTCTGAATTATTGCATGCAGCTTCCCTTGAACTCTGACCTCATGCCAACCAATTGTCTAACTGTTCAGACATAACCACATGCTTTTAATGGGCTTTTATTAATTTATAACCATGTTGGTTCAACAGTATTTTTAATGTGGATTATAAGGATATAATAATATAGGACACTAAAATAATTCAGAGCATCAACAGCTAGAGTGTTTAGTGAAGACATTTTAAGGAAGAAAGGTGTTGGGTCTGAAACCAGAAAGTAGCAGTATATATGTTAGCAAAGTGGAGGAGAAATAATGTCCAGAGCTAAGGGAGTGGCAGAAGCAAAGAAATGAAAACAAGCATGCACTGTCTGGAAGAATTCTCTGATGGGTCCTGTTCTTAAATTTACAGTATCTGGCTGAGACCAAGATCTTATCTTCATCTCCCATCATTCCTTTATTAAAAAAAATTGTACAGGCTAAAGGAATAAGGTTGTAGTTTTAAACTATAAACTAGACTATTTCTAATTTTATAATCTAGGCTATTAACAGCCTTTAAGAAGTTTTTATTTTATTTATTGTGATATAATTCACATGCAACTTTATGTAAGTTTGAGTTGTATAACATGTTTGTTTGATATATTTGTATATTGCACTATTCTTACTACAAATAATGTAAGCTAACCCCTTTATCACATCACATAATTATCTTTTGTTTTTGTATTGAGACTAATTAAGTTCTAGTGTCTTAGCAGTGTTGAAGTTTATAATACAATATTGTTGACTGTATTTGCTATGTTGTACCTTAAATCTCCAGATTTGATTGATCTATTTGATTTGATTGCAAACTGTTGTTCCTTTCTAACACACTAAAGTCCCAATGCATTCAACTCCATGACTGCACATACTCTGATCTTTTGCTCAGATCATTTGTCCTCTGTGTTATCTTCCTTGGCTCTCCTGTACTAAATTCATGGCTCTTCTCTTATACTTCCTTAGAACTTAGCATATGCTACTAATAAGATTCGATGCTTTTGAACTGTGGTGTTGGAGAGGACTCTTGAGAGTGTCTTGGACAGCAAGGAGATACAACCAGTCCATCCTAAAGGAAATCAGTTCTGAATATTCATTGGAAGGACTGATGCTGAAGCTGAACCTCCAATACTTTGGCCATCTGATGTGAAAAACCGACTCATTGGAAAAGACCCTGAGTCTGGGAAAGGTTGAAGGCAGGAGGAGAAGGGGACAACAGAGGATGAGATGGTTGGATGGCATCATTGACTCAATGGACATGAGTTTGAGCAAGCTCCAGAAGTTGGTGATGGACAGAGGAGCCTAGCATGATGCAGTCCACAGGGTCGCAAAATGTTGGACACAGCTGAGCAACTGAACTGAACTGAGCTGAACTAATAAGATGCCCAGCATAGAGTTCTGTGATTTGTTTAAAGATTTACTATCCTCAGTAGGCTGTGTGACCTTTAAAGGCAGGTTTTATGTGTTTAATATCATACTTTATATATGGTGAGTAGTTGCTTGCTGAATGTTTCAATTGAAATGCATTGAACATGACATGTTTGAAAAATAAGTTATGCTTTTTTTAAAGAGGAAAGTTTTTCTGTTTGTAGGGATTTCTAAAAATCATTAGCCAGGAACAATTAAAATGAGATAAAACTCACAGGGTCTTGAAACTTGGTTGGGAAAAAAAAAAAATCTGTATTTTTATTATCTTAAATTTAACCTTTGCTTTAATTGTGAATGACTATCACCATGCAGTATAATATTAGGAATATTACAAACTATGGCATTGGTAGATATAACAGATATATTTGTATCATATCAGTTATTTCAAATTATTGAAATATTGCTTAAGATCACTTCTTCAAAATTGGGATAATTATTAGGCTGCTGCTAAATCTAGCTGTTTGATCCATCAATGAAGGAACTCCTGTGTTTCCACATAGATTTAAAGGAATATCTTAACTATTTTTAAAATAATTTGTTTCCTTTGTAATCTTATATATTTTATTTTATGAATTTTAAAACCTTATGAGAAAGAGTTCATAGGCTCTTTGTCGGATTCCTGATGGAATATTTGGCAGAACAATGGTTAGGAGCATTTGGATTATAAGCTCAGTGAGGACAGGGTTTATGAGGCAGGCTGGCAGTGTTCTTGAAAGTCCAGTTCAAGGGAGTGGTATCTGACCTGTTATACAGAAGCTTGATCTTGATGACATTTAAGGCCAAGTCCCATGCACATTGTTACTGAACTCATTAGGAGCACGGCTATTTCTCTTTACTGGCCTCACTTCCTACAGCTCTCACAGCATCCAAACCCTACTCTTGTTTCTGCTAAGGCTACTACTCTCTTATCACTTGAGTTCCTTTTTTTCCTTCCATTGCATGCCCTTTTCCCTAAGCTTAGCCTCTCTCTATTAGACAGTCTGTGGCTCTTTTCCAGTGTCTAATTTCATAGTCTTACACTCATTCTTTCAAGTTTTTAAAACTTGTTACCATGATACAGAGATTTTGCTAACCTCCACAATTAGCTGTTCCCCTAAACTGTCCCTTTTATGAACACTTAAGGAGCCATACTGATGCTTGCTCTTCAACATTTCTCCAGTGGTCCATATTTATTGTTTTCACAATTTTTTCACTGTGGCTTTTCTAGACATTTAAATCATTATTTATAAAAGTCTGCTTTTCTAAAAATACATTGACGTTTTAGTCTTATGTCATGACTGTGTCTGACACCATCCACTGCTGAAATTTTATTTTGAAGTATCTTATAATTTTGACTGAAACTTGATCCATCTATTTTAAAGACCTTCAAAAGCATTCAAATGAAGCAGGAAAGATGGTAACCTACTTAGTAGACTGCCTCTGGAATACCAATTTCCCTTAGGTCCATGCCAATTTCAATGATGAACTAACCACAAAAGCGTAGTTTAATAAAACAAAATATCCATTCCATTTCATTAGTCAGCTTTTATGTAATTAAAAAAGAAGCCAATTACATTTTGCATATAATGTTGAGTGTTTCTTAGAAGATTATCTAGTGATTTAACTAGACTATAAGCCCTGTATCCTCTTAAATTAAAACTGCTGTTTTTCGAATGAATATCAATATGTCATATCTTATTTTTCTTTTGCTGATGCTAAAATGAAAATAATAACAGAATAACCTGAAACAGATTATCATGAATTTTTAAATAGCCATAGACTTATTTTCAATTGACAACCATTGAAGATATGCTGATAATGCTACAATTCAGTGCAACTTGCTGTTTTAAGTTAAGACTTTATTATATTAGAGCAGTTTAAGGTTTGTAGCAAAATTGAGTAGAAGTGCAGAGGGTTCTCATGTATCTCCTGCCCTCACATGTGTGAAAGCATCCTATTATCAACGCCCCCCATCAACTGTTACATTGTTACAACTGATGAATCTCTATCAGTAATAATCACCCAGTTCAGTTCCGTTCAGTCGCCCAGTCGTGTCCGACTCTTCACGGCCCCCTGAATGCAGCACGCCAGGCCTCCCTGTCCAGACTCCCAGAGTTCACTCAGACTCACGTCCATCGAGTCCGTGATGCCATCCAGCCATCTCATCCTCGGTCGTCCTCTTCTCCTGCCCCCAATCCCTCCCAGCATCGGAGTCTTTTCCAGTGAGTCAACTCTTCGCATGAAGTGGCCAAAGTACTGGAGTTTCAGCTTTAGCATCATTCCTTCCAAAGAAATCCCAGGGTTGATCTCCTTCAGAGTGGACTGGTTGGATCTCCTTGCAGTCCAAGGAACTCTCAAGAGTCTTCTCCAACACCACAAATAGCATATTCAAAAGCAGAGATATTACTTTGCCGACTAAGGTCCTTCTAGTCAAGGGTATGGTTTTTCCAGTAGTCATGTATGGATGTGAGAGTTGGACTGTGAAGAAGGCTGAGTGCCAAATAATCACCCAAGTCCATAGTTTATCTCAGGGTTTCTCCTGTCTCTTATACACATCNGAGATATTACTTTGCCGACTAAGGTCCTTCTAGTCAAGGGTATGGTTTTTCCAGTAGTCATGTATGGATGTGAGAGTTGGACTGTGAAGAAGGCTGAGTGCCAAATAATCACCCAAGTCCATAGTTTATCTCAGGGTTTCTCTTGGTGTTTTACATCTGTGGACTGGACAAACATATAATGAGATGTGTCCACCATTACGGTATAATGCAAAGTATTTTCACCATCCTAAAATCCTCTACCTGTTTATCCCTTCCCACAACCCCTGACAACTAGTGATCTTTTTACTATCTCCATAATTTTGCCTTTTCCAGAATGCTATATAGTTGGGATCCTACGATATGTAGCCTTTTCAAAATGACTTCTTACATTTAGAAATATGTCTTGAATTTTCTTCCTTTTTTTTGTATGTGTGACTTGATAGCTCATTATTTTTTAGTGCTGAAAAATATTCCATTGCCTGGTGTACCACAGTTTATCTCTTCACCTACTGAAGAACATGTTGGTTATTTCCAAATTTTGTCAATTGTGAATAAAGCTTCTCTGAACATTCGTGTGGAGGTTTTTGTGTGGACAATTAAGTTTTCAACTTCTTCGGGTAAGCGTGAAGAGTACAATTGCTGGCAAATATGATTAAGAATATGTTTAGTTTTGTAAGAAACCACCAAGCTGTCTTCCAAAGTGACTGTACCCCTTTGCATTCCAACCAGCCATGAACGAGAGTTTCTGTTTTTCCACACACTTGACAGTATACAGAATTGTCAGTGCCCTGGATTTTAGCCATTCTATTAATAATAGGTATGTAGCGATATCTCATTGTGGTTTTAATTTGCATATCCTTGATGATACATGATTTAGAGCATCTTTTCGTATGCTTATTTGCTGTCTGTTTGTGTTCTTTTGTGAAGTGTCTATTAAGATCTTTGGCCCATTTTAAAAATTTGTTTGTTTTCTTATTGTTGAGTTTTAAGAGTTCTTTGTTTGTTTTGGATAACAGTACTTTATCAGATGTGTCTTTTGCAAATATTTTCCTCCTTCCTGTGGCTTGTCTTCTCATTCTTTCACATTGCCTTTTGCAAAAGTTTTATTTTTTTAATTATAATGAAGTCCAATTTATCAGTTGGATACTGCTTGCTTTTTAATTAGATGTCTAACATGCATGGAGATGCTTAATGACACATGCCCAGATACCTAATTTTTTGGGTATATGTGGGCATGTTTGCACGTGAATGTTACTTTTTCTTATGAAGGTTCTTTTTAACTTACTGCATTTTTATATTTATTGTTGTTTTTGTTGTTTAGTCACTAAGCCATGCCCAGCTCTCTTTGAGCGCATGGCCTGTAGCCTGCAAGGGTCCTCTGTCTGTGGGATTTCCCAGGCAGGAATACTGAAGTGGATTTACACTTTCTTCTCCAGAGGATCTTTGACCCAGGGATAGAATCTGCATATTCTGTACTGGCCGGTGGATTCAGTAGATTCTTTACTTCTGAGTCACCAGGGAAGCCCCACATTATCGGATTATCTGACTTAAATTTTGCACGTCCATTCACAATTGATAAACTTTCTCATAAATATTCTTGTTCCTCATCAGAGTGTTAAGGGACTTCAGTTGTGGAGGAACCCTTTTATAAATACTTTCACTTTGGGGTAGCGACTTGGAGAAAAGGAAGGAAACTTTTCCTAATTTGTTCTACCTAGTGTTTCCAGCCCTGTATTCTTTTTAGATTAAACAGATAGATTTAGGTGGCAAAATATCACAGCAAGGGTGTGGATTTTGAAGTTGGCAGAGCTGATTTACAGTGTATATATGCTAACGTATGCAAGAGAGGACGAGACGGTTGGATGCCATCACCAACTCAGTGGACGTGCAGGCTCCGGGAGACGGTGAGGGACACTGAGGCCTCTCATGCTGCTGTCCATGCGGTTGTGGAGCACTGGACACAACTGAGTGACTGAACAGCAAATGCTAACTTAACCTCTCTGCACCTCAGTTTCTTTATCTGAGAAAAAGAAATGATTCAGTTCTTCATTCAACTACCATTTGTTGAACATTTACTGTATGGAAGGCGCTGTCTAAACTCTTAGGGATAGGCATGGTGCTTGACTTGATGGAGATTACACATAAATGGAGAATCAGTTCAGTTAAGTTCAGTCGCTCAGTCGTGTCCGACTCTTTGTGACCCCATGAATCACAGCACACCAGGCCTCCCTGTCCATCACCATCTCCCGGAGTTCACTCAGACTCACGTCCATCGAGTCCGTGATGCCATCCAGCCATCTCATCCTCGGTCGTCCCTTTCTCCTCCTGCCCCCAATCCCTCCCAGCATCAGAGTCTTTTCCAATGACTCAGCTCTTCTCATGAAGTGGCCAAAGTATTGGAGTTTCAGCTTTAGCATCATTCCTTCCAAAGAAATCCCAGGGTTGATCTCCTTCAGAATGGACTGGTTGGATCTCCTTGCAGTCCAAGGGACTCTCAAGAGTCTTCTCCAACACCACAGTTCAAAAGCATCGATTCTT
>SJYX01000167.1:219829-279027 GCA_006410675.1 Oreotragus oreotragus
GTATGGATGTGAGAGTTAGACTATAAAGAAAGCTGAGAGCCAAAGAACTGATGCTTTTGAACTGTGGTGTTGGAGAAGACTCTTGAGAGTCCCTTGAACTGCAAGGAGATCCAACCAGTTCATCATAAAGCAAATCAGTCCTGGGTGTTCATTGGAAGGACTGATGTTCAAGTTGAAACTCCAGTAGTTTGGCCACCTGATGTGAAGAGCTGACTCATTTGAAAAGACTCTGATGTTGGGAAAGATTGAAGGCAGAAGGAGAAGGGGATGACAGAGGATGAGATGGTTAGATGACATCACTGACTCAATGGACATGAGTTTTGGTAAACTCCAGGAGTTGGTGATGGACTGGGAGGCCTGGAGTGCTGTGGTTCATGGGATCGCAAAGAGTTGGACATGACTGAGTGACTGAACTGAACTGAACAAGAAACCCACTTCAGACCTAAAGACACATACAGACAGAAAGTGAGAGGATGGAAAAATATATTACATGCAAATGAGAAACAAAAGAAAGCTGGAGCAACAATCCTTATGTCAGACAAAATAGACTATAAAATAAAGAAGATTACAAGAGATAAGAAAGGAGACTACATAATGATCAAGGGATAAATCCAAGAGGGAGACGTAACAAATGTAAATACCTATGCACTCAACATAGCAACACCTCAGTACACAAGACAAACATTAAAAGACATAAAAGGAGAAATTTACAGGAACACAATAATAGTAGGAGACTTTAAAAACCTGATATCAAAGCCAGACAAAGACAACATACACACACACAAAAAAACTACAGACCAATATCACTGATGAACATAGATGCAAAAATCCTTTACAAAAGTTTAGCAAACAGAATTCAACAACACATCAAAAAGCTCACACAGCGTGATCAAGTTAGGTTTATTCCAGAGATGCAAGACTTCTTCAATATATGCAAATCAAACAATGTGATACACCATATTAACAAATTGAAAGATGAAAATCATATTATCATCTCAATAGGTCCAAAAAAGCCTTTGACAAAATTCAGCACACATTTATGATTAAAATACTTCAAAAAATGGGCATAGAAGGAGCCTACCTCAACAACAGTTCAGTTCAGTTCAGTTGCTCAGTCGTGTCCGACTCGTGACCCCATGAATCGCAGCACGCCAGGCCTCCCTGTCCATCACCATCTCCCGGAGTTCACTCAGACACACGTCCATCGANAGTTGCTTGTATATTTTTGAGATTAGTTGTTTGTCAGTTGCTTCATTTGCTATTATTTTCTCCCATTCAGAGGGCTGTCTTTTCACCTTGCTTATAGTTTCCTTTGTCTGTCTCTTATACACATCTAGATGTGTATAAGAGACAGGAGTTCACTCAGACACACGTCCATCGAGTCCGTGATGCCATCCAGCCATCTCATCCTCGGTCGTCCCCTTCTCCTCCTGCCCCCAATCCCTCCCAGCATCAGAGTCTTTTCCAATGAGTCATCTCTTCGCATGAGGTGGCCAAAGTACTAGAGTTTCAGCTTTAGCATCAGTCCTTCCAAAGAAATCCCAGGGTTTATCAACATAGTAAAAGCCATATATGATAAGCCTACAGCAAACATTAATCTCAATGTTGAAAAACGGAAAGCACTCCTCTTATGATCAGGAACAAGACAAAGGTGTCCACTTTCACCACTGTTATTCAGCATAATTCTGGAAGCCCTAGCTAAAGCAGAGAAGAAAAAGAAATTTTAAAAAAATCAGATTGGAAAAGAAGTAAAGCTCTCACTGTTTGCAGATGACATGCTACTGTACATAGAAAACTCTTAAGTTCATATCAGAAAATTACTAAAGCTAATCAGTGAATTTAGATAGGTGCAGGATACAAAATCAATACACAGAAATCACTTGCATTTCTATATACTAACAATGAAAAACCAGAAAGAGAATTAAGGAATAAATCCCATTCACCATTGGAACAAAAAGAATTAAATACCTAGGAATAAACATCTAAGGAGACAAAAGAACTGTACACAGAAAATTATAAGACACTGATGAAAGCAATCAATGATGACATAAACAGATGGAGAGATATTCTATGCTAATATGTAGGAAGAATTAAAAATGTGAAAATAACTACTACGAAATGTCATCTATAGATTCAGTGTGATCCCTATCAAATTACCAATGACATTTTTCACAGAACTATAACAAAAATTTTCACTATTCATATGGAAACACAAAAGACCCCAAATAGCCAAAGCAGTCTTATGAAAGAAGAATGGAGCTGGAGGAAGCAACCATCCTGACTTCAGATTATACTACAAAGCTACAGTACTCAAGATAGTATGGTACTGGCACAGAAACAGAAATATAGACCAATGGAACAAGATAGAAAGCCCAGAAATAAACCCTAAAATTATAAGACACTGATGAAAGCAATCAATGATGACATAAACAGATGGAGAGATATTCTATGCTAATATGTAGGAAGAATTAAAAATGTGAAAATAACTACTACGAAATGTCATCTATAGATTCAGTGTGATCCCTATCAAATTACCAATGACATTTTTCACAGAACTATAACAAAAATTTTCACTATTCATATGGAAACACAAAAGACCCCAAATAGCCAAAGCAGTCTTATGAAAGAAGAATGGAGCTGGAGGAAGCAACCATCCTGACTTCAGATTATACTACAAAGCTACAGTACTCAAGATAGTATGGTACTGGCACAGAAACAGAAATATAGACCAATGGAACAAGATAGAAAGCCCAGAAATAAACCCATGCACCTAAGGGAACCTTACTTTTGACAAAGGAGGCAAGAGTATACAATAGCAAAAAGACAGCCTCTTCAATAAATGGTGCTGAGAAAACTGGATAGCAACATGTAAAAGAATGAAGTTAGAAGACTTCCTAACACCATACACAAAGATAAACTCAAAATGGATAAAAGACTTAAATGTAAGACCGGAAACCACAAAACCCTTAAAGGAAAACACAGACAGAACACTCGATGACATAAGTCAAAGCAAGATCTTAGAGTAACGGGAATAAAAACAAAAGTAAATAAGTGTGACCTGATTAAACCTAAAAGTTTTGCACAGCAAAAGAAATTTTAAGCAAGGTGAAAAGACAGCTGTCAGAATGGGAGAAAATAATAGCAAATGAAACAACTGACAAAGGATTAATTTCCAAAATATACAAGTATCTCATACAACTCAATGCCAGAAATACAAACAACCCAATCAAAAAGTGGCAAGAAGACATAAACAGAAATTTCTCCAAAGAATACATACAGATGGCTAACAAACGTATGAAAAGATGCTCAACATTGCTCATTATTAGAGAAATGCAAATCAAAATTACAATGATATATCACTTCACACCAGTCAGAATGGCCATCATCAAAAAGTCTGCAAACAATAAATGCTAGACAGGGTGTGGAGGGAAGGGAATGCTCTTGCACTGTTGGTGGGAATGCAAACTGATACAGCTACTATGGAAGAAGTTATGGAGATTCCTTAAGAACTAGGAACAAAACCACCATATGACCCAACAATCCCACTCCTAGGCATATACCATGAGGAAAACAAAATTGGAAAAGGCACATGTATTACATTGTTCATTTTTCACTGCAGCACTATTTACAATAGCTACAACATGGAAGCTACCTAGATGGCTATCAACAGATGAATGGATAAAGAAGTTATGATACATTTCACAATGAAATATTACCCTTAAAAAGAAATGCATTTGAGTCAGTTCTGATGAGGTGGATGAACCTAGAACCTATTATACAGAATTAAGTCAGAAGGAGAAAGATAAATCTCATATTCTAACGCAAAGAAAGGCAATGTCAAAGAATGCTCAACTACATCACAATTGCACTCATCTTACATGCTAGTAAAGTAATGCCCAAAATTCTCCAAGCCAGGTTTCAGCACTAGGTGAACTGGGAGCTTCCTGATGTTCAAACTGGTTTTAGAAAAGGCAGAGGAACCAGAGATCAAATTGCCAACATCTGTAACCCATTGTTCAGTGCAGCACTATTTGCAACAGCTAGAACAGGGAAGCAACCTAGATGTCCATCCACAGATGAATGGATAAAGAAGCTGTGGTACATATACACAGTGGAATATTACTCGGCCATAAAAACGAACTCTTTTGAGTCAGTTCTGATGAGGTGGATGAACCTAGAACCTATTATACAAAGTGAGTCAGAAAGAAAGAAAGATAAATATCATATTCTAACACATATCTATGGAATCTAGAAAAACGGCACTGAAGAATTTATTTTCAGGGCAGCAATGAAGAAAAAGAGAATAGACGTTATGGACATGGGGAGAGGGGAGGAGAGGGTCAGATGTATGGCAAGAGGAACATGGAAACTTACATTACCATATGTAAAATAGACAATGGGAATTTGCTGTATGGTTTAAGAAACTCAAAAAGGGGCGCTGTATCAATCTAAAGGGGTGGGATGGGGCAGGAGATAGGAGGGAGGTTCAAAAGGGAGGGGACCTATGTATACCTACGGCTGATTCATGTTGAGGGTTGATGGAAAACAACAAAATTCTGTAAAGCAATTATCCTTAAATAAAAAATAAATTAAAGAAAAGAAATGAGGATCTAAAAAAGAAATGGCACATGGAGGCCCTTCTGGGAAAGGGCTGGGTGATTTTTGTTTGTTTGCTGCTTTTAGAGAAAAGACCTGACTGAGTTTACTCTCAGTATCTCATTAATTATTTCTTAAATCTGGATTTCTTGCTTCCCGCCCCGCCCCGCCTCCTGTAAGACAGGGTCAGGAACAACTTCTCCTAGGCCAATATTATTCAAGGTATTTTGACGTGTGTACTTTTGCAGAGAGTGACTTACAAGAGTGGCTTTGGGGATGACAAGAAATAGAAGTTAAATACTACTCTAGAGTCTTGTTTGCTTCCCAAATAAATCATTCACAAGTACCAGCCATGTTTTCCTTTCAAAGTCATAAGTGCACACTGAACAAAAATTGGAATCCCAGCATTAGCATGGTTGGTAAAGAATATTTTTGAGGGAAAAATGTGATCGCTTATCTTAAAAAAAGGCAAGAACGAATAATACCAAATCTTAGGTTTGGAACTGGCGAAACACTGACAAGCAGATCTTTAAAGTAGTAAAAAAAAAAATTGGAGGGAAAAAAGTGAGGATTAAAGAGAGAAAGGAGGTGTCTTCTATGAAAATAATTAACCATGACTTTTATAGTGAATTCAGTTTACAAAGTGCTTTCTTTCTTTTAAAATAAAGGTTATAATTGACATAAAACATTGAATTAGTTTCACACGTACAAAGTGCTTTCTTATTAATTCATTTTCACGGGACACATTTTTTACTTGGTGCTTACTATACCCAACAGGGTCTTTGTTCATAATGGTGAACAAAACAAAGGACCAGGCCTTTAAGGACCTCACTGCCTCAAGCAGAACAGATATTAAAAAATCAGAGTATATTATTTTTAACATATGCATAAAATTTAAAAATCAGATAGACATCAAGGACAAACACTGCGATGTGCAATCACCCTGTAATGGGTTATGTCACTCAGAGGGAGGATCTTTCTTAACAAAGCAACACTTAAACAGGGAAGTAAAAGACGAGCAAGAATTACCCGGCATCACATTTCTAGGCAGAGGAAACAGCCTCTGCATTACGTGATCTCACTAGACCTGTACTATTAGTTTCTGTTATTTCATCCTTTCTCCCCCTGGCTATTTCAAATGAGTCTCTTTGATCAAAAGATGATCAACAGAATCGTTCTCAATACCTTGAAATAGGAAACGATTCTTCTTTTCAACTACTGGGCCATCAGAGCAACAAACGCTAGCAATTTTTGCTAGGGGAACATCATTCAGTACAGATATTATACTTAATGTGGCTTCCTAATGCATCGTACGGAGAAGGCAATGGCACCCCACTCCAGTACTTTTGCCTGGAACATCTCATGGACAGAGGAGTCCTGGTGGGCTGCAGTCCATGGGGTCGCTAAGAGTCGGACACGACTGAGTGACTTCACTTTCACTTTTCACTTTCATGCACTGAAGAAGGAAATGGCAACCCACTCCAGCATTCTTGCCTGGAGAATTCCAGGGATGGGGGAGCCTGGTGGGCTGCCGTCTGTGGGTTCACACATAGTCGGACACCACTGAAGTGACTTAGCAGCAATGCATCATAAATAACCCCATTATCACAATGAAGTAAAGTGAAGCTCCCTCTTCATACCCACATGCCATAGCTGGAGTTAAAAACTACCCCCCAAAGGGCTAAAATCAGATCACATTACATGTAAACTTCTTAAAAACAAAACAAAAACAAAAACACTGCTGACTACCTTCTATCAGGTTCCAAATTGGCTGGCTTTCTCTTGACTATTACAGCATCTTTATTATCTCTTTCCTGGACTGAAATGGCATTTTTGCCCACTCTCTAGAGTGTCTGTGTGCCTTCTCTTTGGTTCTCGGTTTGGTATCTGTTTATTTACCCAGGTAAGCAGTAAGGTGTATAGAAATAAAAAGCCTCGGAAATACTGTGTTCGTCTGAACTGTCTTCTTGTTCCCTACCATCCCAGAACCACATGGTGTACAGAAATAAAAAGCCTCAGAAATACTGTGTTCATCTGAACTGTTTTCTTGTTCCCTACCATCGCAGAACTGGTACCACTTAATTTTTTCCACTAAGGAAAATCAGTAATTTGCTTTCTTCACCCTACAAAATGAAGGCATCCTCAGACAGGTTCATTCATGTTCTTCCATGAATGGAGTTAAGTTTGAAAGTCTGTTTGAAACAAATAAGCCAAATTTCTGTTTGAGTCTCTTTTCACTAAAGACACCAGATAAAATGTAGTATCTCCCACACATTTGGTTTTTCCTATAAACCCAAATGTCAACAATCTCTCAAGTTCAAAGTCATGAAATATAAACCCTCACTTTGACTCAGTAGTTCTGACAAGCTTTCACAAATTCGGGAAGAAAAGAATGAGCAAGAAGAAAAACTTGCCAGGTTGTCCAAAACTCTGCCGTGAGACCTGGGAAATTATGCCAGGCTGACAGTTTCATCCTCTGTCCAGAGATGAAAATGACACAATGTCAATTTCTCCTTCTCCTGACTGCCCACAGCACTTAGAGCCTCTACTGTGGGTTCTCTTCAAATTCAGCACTCTGTTATATTGTCTTTTTATAGTCCACTGGATTGATTTCAGTCTTGAAAGGCTCAAAAAGTTTATAAGCTCCTTGATGTAAGAAATCTTGCCATGCCCTTCTTCTGCAGCCTCCTAAGAGTGTCGAGCAGAAGAGCCTGGATTTAAATTAAACGATCTATATCCAGAACCAGTTCTACGACTTCATCCGGAAGCACCACTCTCAGCTATAATGTCAACCCTTCTCACTCTGTCCTCCAGGGAGGGACTTGGGAGGTCCTATGTGCCTGTCATCAAAATGAAAGCACTGCGTGAACCTGAGAACAATTAAATTATAACTTACCCTTCTCTCTTCTATTCTTCAAATCTATTCTACTTTTAGTCACTAATGGCTTTTGAACAGTTGCCATCTCCTTTCAAGATGTGCAGCNTAAAAAAAAAAATTGGAGGGAAAAAAGTGAGGATTAAAGAGAGAAAGGAGGTGTCTTCTATGAAAATAATTAACCATGACTTTTATAGTGAATTCAGTTTACAAAGTGCTTTCTTTCTTTTAAAATAAAGGTTATAATTGACATAAAACATTGAATTAGTTTCACACGTACAAAGTGCTTTCTTATTAATTCATTTTCACGGGACACATTTTTTACTTGGTGCTTACTATACCCAACAGGGTCTTTGTTCATAATGGTGAACAAAACAAAGGACCAGGCCTTTAAGGACCTCACTGCCTCAAGCAGAACAGATATTAAAAAATCAGAGTATATTATTTTTAACATATGCATAAAATTTAAAAATCAGATAGACATCAAGGACAAACACTGCGATGTGCAATCACCCTGTAATGGGTTATGTCACTCAGAGGGAGGATCTTTCTTAACAAAGCAACACTTAAACAGGGAAGTAAAAGACGAGCAAGAATTACCCGGCATCACATTTCTAGGCAGAGGAAACAGCCTCTGCATTACGTGATCTCACTAGACCTGTACTATTAGTTTCTGTTATTTCATCCTTTCTCCCCCTGGCTATTTCAAATGAGTCTCTTTGATCAAAAGATGATCAACAGAATCGTTCTCAATACCTTGAAATAGGAAACGATTCTTCTTTTCAACTACTGGGCCATCAGAGCAACAAACGCTAGCAATTTTTGCTAGGGGAACATCATTCAGTACAGATATTATACTTAATGTGGCTTCCTAATGCATCGTACGGAGAAGGCAATGGCACCCCACTCCAGTACTTTTGCCTGGAGCATCTCATGGACAGAGGAGTCCTGGTGGGCTGCAGTCCATGGGGTCGCTAAGAGTCGGACACGACTGAGTGACTTCACTTTCACTTTTCACTTTCATGCACTGAAGAAGGAAATGGCAACCCACTCCAGCATTCTTGCCTGGAGAATTCCAGGGATGGGGGAGCCTGGTGGGCTGCCGTCTGTGGGTTCACACATAGTCGGACACCACTGAAGTGACTTAGCAGCAATGCATCATAAATAACCCCATTATCACAATGAAGTAAAGTGAAGCTCCCTCTTCATACCCACATGCCATAGCTGGAGTTAAAAACTACCCCCCAAAGGGCTAAAATCAGATCACATTACATGTAAACTTCTTAAAAACAAAACAAAAACAAAAACACTGCTGACTACCTTCTATCAGGTTCCAAATTGGCTGGCTTTCTCTTGACTATTACAGCATCTTTATTATCTCTTTCCTGGACTGAAATGGCATTTTTGCCCACTCTCTAGAGTGTCTGTGTGCCTTCTCTTTGGTTCTCGGTTTGGTATCTGTTTATTTACCCAGGTAAGCAGTAAGGTGTATAGAAATAAAAAGCCTCGGAAATACTGTGTTCGTCTGAACTGTCTTCTTGTTCCCTACCATCCCAGAACCACATGGTGTACAGAAATAAAAAGCCTCAGAAATACTGTGTTCATCTGAACTGTTTTCTTGTTCCCTACCATCGCAGAACTGGTACCACTTAATTTTTTCCACTAAGGAAAATCAGTAATTTGCTTTCTTCACCCTACAAAATGAAGGCATCCTCAGACAGGTTCATTCATGTTCTTCCATGAATGGAGTTAAGTTTGAAAGTCTGTTTGAAACAAATAAGCCAAATTTCTGTTTGAGTCTCTTTTCACTAAAGACACCAGATAAAATGTAGTATCTCCCACACATTTGGTTTTTCCTATAAACCCAAATGTCAACAATCTCTCAAGTTCAAAGTCATGAAATATAAACCCTCACTTTGACTCAGTAGTTCTGACAAGCTTTCACAAATTCGGGAAGAAAAGAATGAGCAAGAAGAAAAACTTGCCAGGTTGTCCAAAACTCTGCCGTGAGACCTGGGAAATTATGCCAGGCTGACAGTTTCATCCTCTGTCCAGAGATGAAAATGACACAATGTCAATTTCTCCTTCTCCTGACTGCCCACAGCACTTACAGCCTCTACTGTGGGTTCTCTTCAAATTCAGCACTCTGTTATATTGTCTTTTTATAGTCCACTGGATTGATTTCAGTCTTGAAAGGCTCAAAAAGTTTATAAGCTCCTTGATGTAAGAAATCTTGCCATGCCCTTCTTCTGCAGCCTCCTAAGAGTGTCGAGCAGAAGAGCCTGGATTTAAATTAAACGATCTATATCCAGAACCAGTTCTACGACTTCATCCGGAAGCACCACTCTCAGCTATAATGTCAACCCTTCTCACTCTGTCCTCCAGGGAGGGACTTGGGAGGTCCTATGTGCCTGTCATCAAAATGAAAGCACTGCGTGAACCTGAGAACAATTAAATTATAACTTACCCTTCTCTCTTCTATTCTTCAAATCTATTCTACTTTTAGTCACTAATGGCTTTTGAACAGTTGCCATCTCCTTTCAAGATGTGCAGCCCCCCCCACCAGGAGCCTTTATCCTTCATTTTCCTAGCTTCTCAAAAGCCATCGTTAAGGAAACCCTCGTGGAATAGGAAGGAGAGATGAGCATGCTCTGAGACAGTGGTTCTCAAACTTGAAGTGCTTTCAGAAACACCTGGAGAGCTTGTGAAACTGTGTCTGGGTCCCACTCCCCAGATTTCTGATCCAGTAGGTCTGGGGTGAGGCCAGAAAACTTGCATGTTTACCAAGTTCCCAGGTAATGCCGATGCTGCTGGTCCAAGGATCAGGCTTTGAGAATCACTACTCTAAGCCTAAGTCTTTCTGTCAATTACATAGCCGGACAGAGACTAAGGATTTTTTTTTTTTTTTCGTACATTTAATCACTATAAGATGATTACATTGGAAGGAATGATACCTGTTTATTCCAAAGAAGTGGCAAATGACCAAACCACCCCAAAATCCCATACCGCTTTAAAATCTGGGAAAACTTTTGGGGGCTCTTTGTCTCCTACTGGCTCAGGTCCTACTGGGGTCAATTCTGCCCTCTGTCTCTCCTTCCATCTTCTCTCTACCAGAAACTTCTTCACAGCTTACAAACGTACTCAGTCATCCCCAGACTCTGATACATTCCCAGTTGGCTGACACCTCTCCCCTGTTCACCATAAAACATGTTAAAGTGTAGGATAAACTCCACGCTGTATTTCATCAGGTACCTCTTAAACCCGTAGAGTTTTATTTCAACACTTTAAAAGTAAACTTCTCTTTTAAAGGTCAGGAATGCTTTCCTGTCTTCTAAATGTAGTGGCCTTTTTCTGATTGACTCTCTTATAATACTTGATAAAGGAGTTCCCTAAAATTTCACTTTATTTAGGACTAGAACTTTTCCTAAACAGCATCTTTCTAGAATATGAACTTTACCTCATTTTCTTTGTTATTTGAGCTGGGTCAACCTCATACCTTGGGTCCAGAGATAGGCATATGAAAACTGTCATATATAGGATAGATAAACAACAAGGTTCTATTGTATAGCACAGAGAACCATATTCAATATCCTGTGATAAATCATAATGGAAAAGAATATTGAAAAGAATATACATATATGTACAACTGAGTCACTTTGCCGTACAGCAGAAAGTTACAACACTGTGACTCAACTATGGGTATCCCTGATAGCTCAGTTAAGAATCCGCCTGCAATGCAGGAGACCCTAGTTAGATTCCTGGGTTGGGAAGATCTGCTGGAGAAGGGATAGGCTACCCACTCCAGTATTCTTGGGCTTCCCTGGTGGCTCAGCTGGTAAAGAATCTGCCTGTAATGTGGGAGACCTGGGTTCGATCCCTATGTTGGGAAGATCCCCTGGAGAAGGGAAAGGCTGCTCACTCCAGTACTCTGGCCTGGAATATGTATATAAAAAGAATATACATATATGTACAACTGAGTCACTTTGCCATACAGCAGAAAATTAACACCGTGAATCAACTATACTTCAATAAATTTTAAATAAATAAAGACGGGCATGTGATCTAGGCTTGGAGAATCAGAATACATATCTCTTTTGTGATGATGACTGGATCTAGGTAGGGATGGGCATGAACCAAAGGCCCCTCTCCGACTGATTGGAGCTAAGAGGAATCAGGAAGCACGGTCTACTCACAGAGCTATTTTTACCACCAGTGAAGCCCACCTGAGGATGGAGCTCTGCAGTGTGGAACGAGGTTGAAAGCCAGGACGTCTGAGCCTTGGTGATAGAGAGTTCCCTTGGCTCTGGCCATGCCAAAAGTCCGATTCATCCCTGGATGTTTTAGCTGTGCTGTGACAGACAAAATTCGAAAGTAGCCCTCAAGACTGCCCGGCCCCCTAGTGCTCATGTACCCTCTCCTAGTTATTTAATCAAACAAAATCTGGGTGCTGCTGCTGTGAAGGATTTTGCAAATAAAATTAAGGCCCTAAATCAACTGACCTTAAAACAGAAAGCCCGTCCTTGGTGGACCTGACCTAATCAGGAGAGCCCTTCGAAAGAACAGGCTCTTCCAGCAGTGAGATTCAAAACACGAAAGATCACACTGAGGGAGGGGGGAAACTTCATGCGGCAAGAAGCTTGAGATGGACACCAGGAGCCAAGAGTGATGCTCATCCCATCACCAGCAATAGAGTGAGGGTCTCAGTCTTACAACGTACAAGTGAGAATCCAAGGCATACCTACCAAGACCCACTCAAGTCCTACTTCTTCCACCATTTTTTCCTTTACATCCTCCTGTGCTACCACTGTCTCCATCAGAAGTATTTTTGTTTGTTTTCGGAGGAGAAACTCCTATGGTTTTGATTTCTTTTCCTGAGGATATTAGCTATTTTCTTCTTTATCCTCAAACAGGCACCATTTCTCTAGAGAGATTGTAGTGAACTCTAAGAAGGTGGGGTAGGTTAATGCCTTTGCCAATGGTAAGCCTTTGACACATACTTGGTGACTTAACTGAGAATATGGCATCTTCCTTTTCCTCTGACATGTCCTCAAGTCTCCTCACTCTGTGAGCTCCCTTCTGGTGACCTAGAGAAAAGTCAGGACATGAACCAATATGGAAACTGCTCCATCAATCAACCACAGAGCCTCTTTTTCCAACTCAGGACTAAAGGCTGACTCTGTTGGTATTTTCATCCTGAGGGAGGAAGAGGAACAGCTACTGACTACAGAATTCAGAAATGCCTCTTCTGGATAAGCTCAGACTAGCAGGTCTAGAGCTTCTGTCTGCACCCTGCTCACAAAGGAACATCTATGGTGGTTGTGGGGGGTCCCCAATGTGCCCCTTCCCCAGGGACGGCAACAGAACTTCCTCGAGAGTACAGGCGTCCAGTCAGATTTCAAGTAGAACTAGAGGGAGTTGATTGTAGCTCAAAACTAGGGTATTCTGAAGAATATGACTCATTCATCACATCATGCCATCCTTTTCAATCAACCAATCAATAATTTGTTTGACTTATCCATTGTAAAATCCTTTTCCAAACTGGCAGTCCGTGAATATCTAGCACGCACTTGTGGACATTCTCCCCGATAGTAACTGGTTTGTGCTTAGGTAATGAAAACTAAAATTAGCATCTACCGAAAGAACACATAATCAGAGAGAGAAACATGCTGGGAAAAAAACTCACGATGAAACTTAAAAAAGAGCCAAAACTTATGTTGATCCATGCCACTGTTTCCTAGGATTAGCACAGCTTATCACAAAAGGTAAGGCTCTATCCACACACATATAGACCTGGCAGGTGTCTGTATTTGTATGCTGGTTATATCTCCTTACTGGTATAAAGCAAAGTTTGCTACGAAATACAATTATGCATCCAGAGAAACATACGTCTGCATATCAAGAAGAAAAAAAAAGAGAGAAATGCTTAATCTGCACTGAACAGCCGTAGAATGATATCTCCAGGAAATTAGGATTTTAAAGATCAAGATGGCATGTGCTCCTTATGGACAATTCCTCCCCAACCTTAATATTCTGCTTTCAAAGGGGGTTGCTAAGACCCAACAGAAGGCACTGTGGCCCAGGAGACAGAACAATTCAGATGAAGTAACTTAAAGACCATACTATAGCTCTGCATCCCCTGGGTTACAGGTCCCTTTCAGGCTGCCAAGAGTCACACACCTTCTCCCAGGAGGAGAGTTTTATTCACACCTGCTGGGGAAGGTCAGTGAGAAGTCTGGGTGCATGCTGCAAAAGTACCTGATAAAAATGGCAAAGGCAGGGACAGAACCTGTTTCATGCCTTGATGACTTATAAACCATTTATAAACCATGGGCTTCCCTGGTAGCTTAACTGGCAAAGAATCTGCAAGCAATGCAGGAGACCCCAGCTAGATTCCTGGGTCAGGAAGATCCACTGGAGAAGGGACAGGCTACCCACTCCAGTATTCTTGGGCTTCCCTTGTGGCTCAGCTGGTAAAGAATCTGCCTGCAATGAGGGAGACCTGGGTTTGACCCCTGGGTTGGGAAGATCCCCTGGAGAAGGGAAAGGCTACCCACTTCAGTATTCTGGCCTGGAGAATTTCTTGGACTGTATAGTCCATGGGGTTGCAAAGAGTCAGACATGACTGAGCAGCTTTCACCTTCACTTTTTTCATAAACTATGAGCTGTTACAGTCCCTGAGTAACTACTGTGAAGAGTCCCCCGGCTTTACATTTCTGTTTCTGCTCTATTTTAATAACAAATATTATTTAATAATATTAATATTTAATAACAAATTCTCTCATTTTAATAACAAAATCAGTAAAAATCTCAAGAAAAAAATTCCAATATGTTGCTCTCATTCTCTTCTCACCATAATATTAAGAGTAGTAAGAGAGTACCGTCAAGTACCAAATATCAAATGGTAAGTCATAGTAAAATGACAAGACAGAATTTGTATACACTCTCCAGCCCCATCCTTTTGGGCAGAAACAAGGAACAGAATTCACCACAGGTATTAAAATTTTGGAAGTACCCTATCAAAGCCATGACTTCCTTTTCATTTAATTTCATTTAATGAAATATTTTTACACAAAAGCAAAGTTCCAACTAGGATCTCCAACCATGCTTTGGAAACATGTCTACATATGGCTGAGTCCCTTCATTGTTCACCTGAAACTATCACAACATTGTTAATAGGCTATACCTCAATATAGAATAAAAAGTAAAAAATAAACCAATAAAAGTTATGGTATTGTTACATGATTAAAGGATATTCAAAGACCTTTTTGTGAAACAGAATTATTTCCCCAAATTCAAAATCAGCAACAGTTTAACTATCCAACTTTGCATAACGTTTGGATCAATAGGATTTCCATAATTACATTAAAATCAACCTCCTTTGTCTACTTTTTGTCCATTTTCTTAAATTAAAAGCCAAGAGATACAATGACTATATATTAACCTCTTTTTTTCACAAGTCTCTGATGCAATCAGAACAGAGGTACTTCTCGACAAAGACGCTGTTGAAAACCTCTTCTTTTGGAGAAGGCTTAATAAAACTATGCTAGCTTAAAACAGATTTCAGTGGTTTCATCCGAGACACCACGGAACAGAAATGCCACTTGGCATTAAATCTGGGGATTACCTGTTGAAACACCAAAGGCAGGTAGACTTTGATGTGGGTTACTTGGTGCCGAGAAAGTACCAATAAACACAATTATCCTTTTCTTTTTATTAACATGGAGTTGAAGACTTGATACGGTATTTGGAGCAAAGATTTGTTGCGTGGAGGGTGGGAGCAAGCATGACACAGAGACACATGCCTGCTTCAACTAGTTACAAGTAATGTTGTGTAACAAAGTACCCCCTATCCTGTAACTGGGAAGGATCTTTGTATTTTTTTAAAGCACGTTTCATTCTGTATTGGGGTATAGCTGATTAGCAATGTTGTGATAGTTTCCGGTGGACAGCAAAGGGATTCAGCCATACACATATATATTTATCTATTCTCTTCCAAACTCCCCTCCCATCCAGGCTGTCATATAACAAGGAGCAGAGTTCCCTGTGTTATGCAGGAGGTCTTTGTTGAAAGCAGTGTCTATAGGTCCCTTCCAAACTCCCTAACTATCCCTTCCCTCCATCCTTCCCCCTTCCCTGCCAACCATAAGTTTGTTCTCTATGAGTCTGTTTTGCTGTGTAAATTAGTACATTTGTATCATGTCTTTTTAGAGTCCACGTATAACTGAGGTCATATGATGTTTCCGCTTCTCTGACTTACTTCTGTCAGAAAGACAATCTCTAGGTCCATCCAGGAAGAACCTTTATGTTTTACTACAAGTAAATCTCTAAAGATGTGTTGCCTAGAACCTTAAAATATACCTAACGGGCCATCCCTGAGAATCCTGCCTCCCAGGTAATAAGCATTAAGCTAAGATACTTTTGTTTAGCTCACATGAAACAGCCAGACCAGGTCCTCCTGTGAATGACTACAGAAAGGGGGGGTTCATGTTTGGGAGTTCATGCACACCCGTGGCGGATTCATGTCAATGTATGCCAAAACCAACACAGTACTGTAAAGTAAAAAAAAATTAAAAAATAAAATAAAAAAAAAAGAAAGGACAAAACTAACACCTCCCCTCCAGAGGCTGACCTAAACTAGGAAATGTTTGACTTTACTTCCTCCCTTTTTAGTGTAAAAGAAGAATGAATTCTAACTCAGTCAAGATGTTTCTTTGGGACAGGAGTCCATGATCCTCTCCATCTGCCAGTTCTCTGAATATCAAAGTAACTATTCCTTTCCCTAACAACTCATGTCTGAATTTATTGGCCTGTTGCCTAGGGAGCACTAGGAGCTTGGACTCAGTAACAATTCCATTTGCTACAATGTCAAATAAAGGGCAACATCGACTATTCTTTTCTAAGCCACAGGATCCCAGCAACCCCAGCAAGATACAGCCATAGTTGGCTTTCAGAGTCCTTTACCAGATGATCACATTTCATGAAAAATTACAAGGAATTTCCTTATATAATGAGCATCTTAAAAGTGTCCTGCTGCTGCTAAGTCGCTTCAGTCGTGTCTGACTCTGTGCGACCCCAGAGACGGCAGCCCACCAGGCTCTGCCGTCCCTGGGATTCTCCAGGCAAGAACACTGGAGTGGGTTGCCATTTCCTTTTCCAATGCATGAAAGTCAAAAGTTAAAGTGAAGTCGCTCAGTCGTGTCCAACTCTTAGCGACCCCATGGACTGCAGCCTACCAGGCTCTACCCATGGGATTTTCCAGGCAAGAGTACTGGAGTGGGTTGCCATTGCTTTCTCCAAAGTGTCCTATATCTCTTTAAAAACAAATACTTAAAACTCTTTAGAAGTAGCAACACCTGGGGACTTCCCTGGTGGGCCAGTGGCTAAGGCTCTGGGCTCCCAATGCAGGGAGGGTCCTGGGTTTGATCCCTGGTCAGGGAACTAGATCCCACATGCCACAACTAAAGATCCCGCATGCCATAACTAAGACCTGGCACAGACAAAATAAATAACAAATATTAAAAAATAATTAACACTTGGACACTCGCCTCTGGAACCCACATGCTAGGATGTGGTGCACCCCACTCCTACTAGAAGAAAAAGTAACAGACATTCTCCCAACCACCTTCATCTGCCAGATTTATGGGTTTATCCTAATATCATGGCTCAGGGGATTCTCACACTTAGAACTCCTCACATATCAAAAGAGGAGAAAAATCTCTCGCTCCTTAATTGTTTTGTCGAATGAGCTCTCCGAAGTTCATTTTTGTTACCTTTTTCAGGCAAAATAAGAGGCCTTTTACAAAAATTCTATTGCTAAAACAATGGAATTCTCCTGAGAATGACTTCGTTATGGAAATGAAGTGACAGCTTCTTTTATCTAGCCAGGCAGAAAGTCTGCATTTATAAAAGGCATTCAGAGCACTCAAGTGCTGTGTGTGGGAGGACAGAAAATGCTATTTTTAATTCAGATCGCAGCATTCCTCCCATACAGGTCTTTCAGTATAATCGGAATCATAATAATACTGATCTAGAAAGAAAAAAAAAAAGAGAAAGATTCCCATTTCTGCTGACCCCAGCAGAAAAAGAATGTGGGGAGGGGAGGAAAGGGAGAGAAAGAAATTAAGAGAATGTTGACTACAGCTTCCTTCCTCTTTTAGACCACTCTGTAAGCTCTGAGATCAACCTCCAAGGCTATCAGAGCTATCATCCAGAATGAAAAGGACTTAAGCTCTGTGAGTAACAGCCTTAGATCTTCTCATACAAATTTACATTTTCCTACCTGTGACTTTTACTGTACTGAGCTTGCAGGAGTCACCAAGGGCCTGCCAGGAAAGGTTATGCAGCTTTTCCCATCTGTCCCTAAGAGCTTACATTCTGTGGTGATGCTGTGGGGGATGAGTCCACTGAAACCCAGTTTCCAGTTTTTGAAATTGGAAGGCCTCATGGGCAAAGCAGGAGGCACCCGAGCTGCCAGGTGGGGATGAGCAGATGCAGAACTTCCCAGATGGAGTGTGGAATCGGCAGAGGAACTGTGTACATGGCTGCCGTATTTCCACTGGCTCTGCTGGGGACCAAAGCTTGGGGAGGAGTGATGAATGGGATCCTGGTAAGACGTGAAGACCAGTGTTCTGGTCCCTGCAGAAGCTGACATTGGAGGGGGAAAAGTGTAGGATGAGAGTGGAATCACAAAGGATAACGGATGGAAAAAGACCCTTCAGGAATAGCTAAGCTTGGGCTTAGGTTTGGGCTACCAGATTTGGGCTTCCCTGGTAGCTCAGCTGGTAAAGAAACCACCTGCAAGGCAGAAGACCTGGGTTCAATCCCTGAGCCAGGAAGATCCCCTGGAGAAGGAAAAGCCAACCCACTCCAGTACCATTGCCCGGGAAATCCCAGGGACAGAGGAGCCTGGCGGGCTACAGTTCATGAGGTCGGCCACGACCTAGCGACTCTACCATCACCACCAGCAAGGTGTTGGTTTACAATCAAAAGTGCAAATTGAACAGATGGGGTCAGAGAGAGAGTTTTTAACTGAGGTAAAATTCACATAATATTCGCCATTTTAATCATTTTTAAAGCGAACAATTCAGTGGTTTTACTACACTCATGATGTTGTGCAACCATCACCATGATCTAATTCCAAAAGATTTTCATCACCCTCCAATAGCCATAAAGCAGTCACTCCCCATTCCCTCCTCCTCCCAGCCCCTGGCAACCACGGACTTGCTTTCTGGGTATACGGATTTGCCTGTTCTGCATATTGCATCTAAACAGAATCATACAATACGTGGCCTTTGGTGTCTGGCTTCTTTCACTGTGCATAACATTTTGAGGATTCATCCATGTTGTTACATGGATCAGCACTAAATTCCTTTTTTGGCTAAATATTGGCTACATTCCATGTATATACCATATTTTGTTTATCCATTCATCAGTTGATGGACATTTGGGTTGTTTCCACTTTCTGGTCATTATGAAGAATGCTGCTATGAACATTCCTGTACATGTTTTTGTTTGAATGCCTGTTTTCAATTCTCTTGGGTATATACCTAGAAGTGGAACTGCTGGGTCACGGTGATTCTGTAACCTTTTGAGAAACTGCCAAACTGTTTTCCATAGTGTCTACACAATTTTAAAGCAGTGCATGAGGGTTCCAATTTCTCTATATCCTTGCCAATATTTATTTTCTTAACTTTTTATTATGGCCATCTTGATGGACATAAAGTGGTATCTCATTGTGTGTTATTTTTTTGCATTTCTCTAGCCACTAAAGATGTTGAGCATCTTTTCAAGATGCTTATTGATCATTTGTATTTCTTCTTTGGAGAAATGGGGCTGCCCTCATGGCTTAGACAATAAAGAATCTGCCTGCAATGTAGGAGACCCCAGTTCGATCCCTGGGTTGGGATAATCCCCTGGAGAAGGGAATGGCTACTGACGCTAGTATTCTTGCCTGAGACGCCCATGCACAGAGAAGCCTGATGGGCTACAGTCCATGGGGTCGCAAAGAGTCAGACACAACTGAGCGGCTAACACTTTTGCTTTTGGAGAAATGTCTATCCAAGTCCTTTGTCCATTTTAAAATTGAGCTGTGTTTTGGTTATGCAGTTCTAAGAGGTCTTGACCTATTCCAGAAACTAGACTTTTATCAAATACATGATTTGCAAGTATTTTCTTCCATTTGTGGGTTGTCTTTTGACCTTCTTCAGTGTCCTTTGATTCACATGAGTTTGCTTTTTTTTATGAAGTCCAATTTATTTTCTTATGTTACTTGTCTTTTTAATCTAAGAACCCATTATCAAATCTGAGGTCACGAAGAGCTATCCCTATGTTTTATTCTAAGTTATATACTTTAAATAAATGGATTAACAACTTAAATAGGACTAATTTTTTACACATGGTGTTGAGTCCAACTTCACTCTTTTGCATGGATCCCATGTGTTTTTCCAGCTTTCCCAGCACCATTAGTTGAATAAAGGTCACAGAGATGTGACTATGGAGTGATTTTAGTTCATCCTTTTTAAGTTTTTTTTTTCTTTTCTTTAAAAAATAAGTCGTTTTGCAAATTTCCTTAACTGACATTTGGTTACAGAGAAAGTAAGTGAATAAACTTGTTTTCCCCAACCCACATTCTGAAGATATAGCAAGTTTTCAAGAAACCTGACTCCCTAGGGCCATAATCCTGAGCTTTCCAGGAAGTCAACCAGTTCTTGGGTGGTGCTTTGACAAGGACCAATTTCCAAAAGCAACAAGTAGCTTGAAACTGCTGGGTTTTCCATTATTTTCATTCCATTTGTTGCCTGTTTCTTCGGCTCTAGTAAGCTGCTTCTGTCTTCTCTAGATTCAGAGATTTAGAGATCTCTGTTCCTGTTACCACCCCAATACCTGCCTATTAATATTGGCTCCTTGCAGAGAACTTACGTGAATTCACACTGAGTCAGACATAATATTCTTTCAACATGATGTTCAAGTCCTTGTTTTGTTGTGTTGTATGTTAGTCGCTCAGTCATGTCTGACTCTTTGCAACCTCATGAACGGTAGCCTGCCAGGCTCCTCTATCCATGAAGAATATTGGAGTGAGTAGCCATTTCCTTCTCCAGGGATCATCCCGACCCAGGGATAGAACCTGGGTCTACTGCACTGCAGGTGGATTCTTTACTGTCTGAGCCATCAGGGACTGATATAATATTCTTTTAGCATGATGTTCAAGTTCTTTTGTTAAGCCAAAAGAATGAAGTATAGGCCGTAGCAGTCTGGACATCGTCCGTTCAGTCAGTAGTGGAACTGGAGACTTTCAAATCCCTCTAAAGCATCGTTTCTCAAACTTGGCTGCACATTGAGATCACCTAGAAAGCTCTAAAAATATTGCTGCCTGGGAAGCCCCAGCAGACATCTTCACTTAACTGATCTGGGGTGCAGCCCAGGCAACAGGATTCTGATGTGCAGGCCAGGGGGAAGCCACTGCCCTGCAGTCAGGCACCTGAGGTTGCTACGTACTCCTCTGGGTCTCAGAGACCGCCCTTCCGGCCACTTCCCACTGCTTGCAGGCAGTTAGGGATATACATTTATCTTTTTTTTTTTTTTTTTTTTTTATGGAGTGATTTTAGTTCATCCTTTTTAAGTTTTTTTTTTCTTTTCTTTAAAAAATAAGTCGTTTTGCAAATTTCCTTAACTGACATTTGGTTACAGAGAAAGTAAGTGAATAAACTTGTTTTCCCCAACCCACATTCTGAAGATATAGCAAGTTTTCAAGAAACCTGACTCCCTAGGGCCATAATCCTGAGCTTTCCAGGAAGTCAACCAGTTCTTGGGTGGTGCTTTGACAAGGACCAATTTCCAAAAGCAACAAGTAGCTTGAAACTGCTGGGTTTTCCATTATTTTCATTCCATTTGTTGCCTGTTTCTTCGGCTCTAGTAAGCTGCTTCTGTCTTCTCTAGATTCAGAGATTTAGAGATCTCTGTTCCTGTTACCACCCCAATACCTGCCTATTAATATTGGCTCCTTGCAGAGAACTTACGTGAATTCACACTGAGTCAGACATAATATTCTTTCAACATGATGTTCAAGTCCTTGTTTTGTTGTGTTGTATGTTAGTCGCTCAGTCATGTCTGACTCTTTGCAACCTCATGAACGGTAGCCTGCCAGGCTCCTCTATCCATGAAGAATATTGGAGTGAGTAGCCATTTCCTTCTCCAGGGATCATCCCGACCCAGGGATAGAACCTGGGTCTACTGCACTGCAGGTGGATTCTTTACTGTCTGAGCCATTAGGGACTGATATAATATTCTTTTAGCATGATGTTCAAGTTCTTTTGTTAAGCCAAAAGAATGAAGTATAGGCCGTAGCAGTCTGGACATCGTCCGTTCAGTCAGTAGTGGAACTGGAGACTTTCAAATCCCTCTAAAGCATCGTTTCTCAAACTTGGCTGCACATTGAGATCACCTAGGAAGCTCTAAAAATATTGCTGCCTGGGAAGCCCCAGCAGACATCTTCACTTAACTGATCTGGGGTGCAGCCCAGGCAACAGGATTCTGATGTGCAGGCCAGGGGGAAGCCACTGCCCTGCAGTCAGGCACCTGAGGTTGCTACGTACTCCTCTGGGTCTCAGAGACCGCCCTTCCGGCCACTTCCCACTGCTTGCAGGCAGTTAGGGATATACATTTATCTTTTTTTTTTTTTTTTTTTTAAGTTTTATAGTTGCAGATTAAAACTAACAAAAACAGCTCTCTGTATTTGCTCTCATTTAATCTTTGTAAAAGCCACGGACAAGGAGGGCTGCCCTTATTATTATTCTCAATGATCGTTGAGGAATCACACTCTGACAGATTAAGCAACAGCCCCAGATCACAATATCTGAAGTGGCAGAGAAGGGATTTCAGTGCAATTCTTTCAACCCAAAAGTCTGTATCCTTTATGTCCTCTCTCTCAGTAATTTTCATGGGGGTGGAAGTTACGGATGTGGTCACATCATTCGGTACTAGGGCCCACAGGGGAAACAGCAGCTTTACATCTTGCATCCAGTATTCATCTTGCAGGATATGTGTACTCATTGAAAAGAACAGTGGGCGCTGCCTCTGCTATTTACTTCTCTTTCTCTGGTGTATGTACATGGGTGTGTGAGGATGTGTGGATGTGTGAGTGTGTGTGTCCATACAAGGGAAGTGGGCCTCAGGGGTATGTCTGACTTCAGGACGGTGTGACACGACTTCCAAACTGTAATAACTGGATAAGGTTTTCAGAGACGGTGGGGGAACAGTAACTCTTTTCCCAGTGTAGGATAAGACTGGCAACACGCCATGAAACACCTTTAATGCAATATAGAAATAACAAGCATGGAGGAAACTAACACTTGGTTCACTTGCGAATTTAATCTCATGCCTACATATGATTACAAAGCTCAAGCAGCTGAAAACTGCAAGAGTCAAGAATATCAGGCAAAAACTCCAATACTTAAATATTTAGATTCTTATAGCAGAGAAGACACAATAGCAACATAATTTTGTCTTGTCTATCAAAGCACAGGGCACATTCACAAACCTTTCCACCACAATAGAAAAAAGTCAGAATTGATAAAAACATATTGGTTATGGTGGGAGAAGCTGAGAAGTGAGTTTCAAGTTTTTTCTAACTGGTGTACTCAAACAAATGTGTGAGTCTATGCATGAATGTGTGTGCATATACACAGAGGCCAGTAGAAAAATACATTTCAGTCTGATCATTTTTCACAGATCTAATTTATTCATCCTTTAGACTAGGGGCAGTGGGCTCCAATGTTATTCTTCTGTATCTGTTATTATTACATAAGGAAATTGGGAGAGTTTCTATACAACAAATTTGGAGCTGGAAAGGAATAAGAATTTACTGGAGGTTTTCTTAGGCCAGTGTCAGAAGTTGGCTAGATGAGAAAAAGTTTCCACAAGTGGGAGTCTTAGCTGCTTGTTTCTTAATTGTAGTGAATCTGTCAAGTTTCTTTGCAGTGTATCAAGACTTTACTCTTCAAAATCATTCTCTGTGTGCTCTGAATTGCTACACTTTTAAGCTAACTACTTCTCAAAGCGCTGTTTAAAAACTGACATTTTCAACCACATCTCAGGCTTAGAATATATCTAAATTTGCAAAGTCTCATTGGCTCTTAGGAGAGTGCTACTTTAAAAAATACACTTGACAGCCAATCTCTTGAAAATGATTTGTGCAGAAATTGTGTTCAAATTACTTTATATCAAGAGATTTAAGAGAAAATGTGGTTTTCTTTGTAATCGGCTAAAAATAATGATATCCTTTATCTTCAACTGAACATGTACATATGTTGTATAAGCTGTTGCGTTTAAACAAATTGAAAAACTGTAGGGATCTGGCTATCATCCATAAGGAAACAAAACTTGCCCGGAATATCATTGTAAGCATTAAAAAAAAAATACAATTAACTATTATTTTCCACTAAATTCAGTCCCACATACAGAATCAGATTGTCAGCTTGGTCCAAGGCATCAAATTATAAAAGCTAATGTCTCAAAAACAGACAAGAAACTCAGTTAAAAGAAATTACTCTAGTAAAATTTTAAATAAGGAAAAAGAGAATAAGGGGAAAGTGCATTTATATTTCTACAAATTCCTTTTGAGTTACTGGACAGTATGTTATTTAAATTCACCCTTATAGACACAGCACACAAGTCACATCCCTAAAACATTCCCAGTGAACATTTTACCTAATATCAAGTGCAAAGTGCTACCAGGTGAGGAGAAATATGGAGAAAATATGTTCATCACTCTGAATCCTGAATACTGATTTTTAAAACATAAAACTAGTTGTCACCAACTTTTATCATTTTGGGGGATTTCTCATAGCCATCAGTGATTTTCAAAAGTGTTCTTTTTTTAATCAGAACCCTGCCTTCAAATGAAATTTTATATAGAAATCTAACACAAAAAAAATAAATTGAGACTATCCATAGTAACCTACTGGTTTCTCCATTCCCTACACATCCCCTCATCACCACCAAGGACTTCTGGAGGCAGCCCCATGGGGGTATGGGGGGCTTTGAGAAAACCTTAGGCCATTGGTCTGAGGGGTCTGAGCTCCTTAACACCACATATAGAACCCTCTGCACTTTGCTCCTTTATTTCACAGACTTATGACCTCACCACCCACCAGTCACATGATACGCCCTCAAACATCATGCTGAATGTTTGCTACACACATTATGCACCATGCTGTTTGCTCCCCACTTTAGTCTAACCTGTCAGTGGCATTAGGTACATTCACACTGCATGTAATCACTACCATCATCCATCTTCAGAATGCTTCATTTTGCAAAACTGAAATTCTATACATAAATATGTTATTTTAAAAAAGCTCTTAATAATGTACTTTAATGATCTAGGGTGTGGAATACCCAGCTTCTTCACTTCCCCTTTGCCCCCCACCTGCTGTATCTCTCACCCCTTCTCATCCACACTTGGGGCCTTCTTTAGTGAGAAATGTGGTCAATGTGGTTAAGACATATAGTCAGTGAAACTCCTAGTTACCAGCTTAGCTACCATCTACCAGTTTAGGTTGCTAGAAATGAATATTCTGGATTTTTTTTCCTTAAGCCCTCACTGATTCCTACTAATACGAATTGTTAGGAGTCAGTCTGCACCCCAGGGCTGTCTGGGGCTCCACGGAAAGTACACCTTTAAGGAGCAGGTGCATCCGGGCTCAAGAGCCTATGGCTAACACAGAGCTTGTATGTGATACCCATGCAATTTTATTTTCCATATTTTAATACCTCTGAACTTGGGACTTGTTTTATAACCTCATGAGCTCATAAAAAAGTGATAGCATTTCTTTTATTCCCCCAGGAAACTAATCATTACATCTATCACGCATCTTATCACCAGAGGATCAGAGACATTAGAGAAAACTGGTACATATTTTACTTTTGAACAGAGAGACTTTTCGCTTTAAATGCTTGCATGAACATGATCATTATCTCCGATCTTACAGTCAGAAGACTACAGAGCAAAGCAAAGTAGAAAAGACTTAAAAAGGATGACAAGTCATTTTAGTGAGGCCAGCGGGTGACCTGGACGCCAGGCTGGGACCCCATGCTAACTGCTACCCCATAAAAGTCTCCACTGCTTGGCCTCTGGTTCACCATGTGTAAATTACACAGGGCAAATTAAAATTCAAACTGTGTTAAGCCAATCCTGAATTCTTTCCTGCACCAGCATTCAACAGCTCTCCGACCTCGCCAAGAGTCCTCAAGGGGACGAGTTCAAGTGCGAACCACTTTGCACGGCTGGTTGAGGTGCTAGATGAGGGCAAGAGCCCACCTCTTCCTGTGTTCAGCTCCCCCGCTCCACTTTGGTAGCTCTAGTTCTATTTCCCAACTTGGATCACAGATACTGCTGTCCACTTCACATCAGCTATGTACACCTAGACCACTGAGCGAGGGGCCAAAACCCAGCCAGATACCATCTATATAGTTCTCTCTCTCAGCTGTGATCAGCCTGGATACCTTGAAACACGCAAGGGTGGGCCACCAGTCCTCACAGCAAACACGGTGAACACATCAGTAACCCAGATGCCAACCTTGACTCATCAGTACGCCTACCGTGTATCAAGTTTAACCAGCCAGCACCAATGCCACCAGACTTTTTGTTTTTACCGAGAAGTTAAGTAAAGAGCGTGGAAAAGGTCCTTCTATCAAGTGTGCCTGGGCTGCTGGTATCAGTCCTATTTTTGAGTTTCTATCATTAGGTTAGGCTGGGCATCCCCAAGCTTATAAAAGTCAATAAGGTAAAGAACATCTGTGGACTTCGTCGGAAGGGAGAAGGGCACCTACAGCCTTCTAAAATAGGAAGTTGCAGTCAGAAATGAGGTCTGGAGAGTACCCCTTCCAAAACAGCCGGGGAGGAGGGTGGCATTTAATACGAACACGAGCCAGATTTGCTGAAAAAGCAGGCTTCATTCCTTAACAAAACTGCAGCTGACTGCTTACCAAGTACTTAAATTTCCTGAAATATTGTACTATAACCGACTCATGGGTGTTATCACGAGGCCCTTATTCCAAAAGCATGGTCAGGGGCAAAGCAAATTAGGGTCTTGGTGATAGCTTCAGATGATGCAGAACAAACTGCTATGCTCCTATCTTTTAGACATTTAAGGAATTTCAGTGTTGCTTCACTTGCCAGACTAAGCGAGTTATAAAAAATCTCTGCTTTCTCATAAAAGCCTCCACAGACCCAGGCATGATGAATGCTGTCCCAGGGAGGAATGCTATCCCATTTCCTCCTGGAAGAAATAATCTTTTTTGTGATTCTCCTTTTCGCTTCATCTATGGGACAGTGCCTACTCCCAGGCTGAGAGCATCATGGTTTTGGCAGGGAAATGACTGAAAAATCTTGGCATCGGAGTTTATTATAAACTGGTTACACAGGACTGGAAGACCATCGGAAGCCCTGGAAAAATGAGAACTATTATTTCCAGGGTAACAGAGAGGTTGGGCCTTTTAGCTAGAGATTTGTTTTCATTTATTCACATGCTGTGATGCATCTTTTGGGTGACAGCAAGCAGGCTGTATCATTTTTAAGTTCATCATTTTATAAAGAACCAAATCCAGTGGAGAAAGTGTTTTAAGGAAAATGGTCATTTGGGGTTCTAATGATTTTTTTCTAGTATGGTCTCGTTTAATATTTTTACAAGAGCAAAGCTGATGTTTGCCCACCTCTTCCCCCCTTTTTAATTTCCAGAAAGACTGTGTGTGTGTACAGGTCAGGCCACCAAGGAGTAGTTTAGAAATGGAGGATTTTAGCTTTAATTCCCTCCTCCTCCTTATTTAATGGTAGTAGCTAGGCCATTCCACAGAACCCATTTTTATACTGAGTTCAAGAATCCTGATGTCTTGTTCAGAAGTGTTAGGAAGATTGATAAGTTAATGTTGTTAAATCTCTTGCAATTCCCAGGTCAAAGATGTGAAATGAGTAATACCAGTATTTGTTTTAGTGGAGTCAAGGTGATGGACTCGGTCCAGTGGGCCTCATTAGCATACAAAGCTTGAAACTTAAAGGTAAGAGGAAGGTCTGTTGCAGTACTTATTTTTACCCAATTCTCTTCTATGCTCATAGCATACGCTATGAGTAATGGGCAAGCTCATGAGTATTGATAACACTGTATTAAGTTGATGAAGGTAAAAATAAATGAAAGGATGAGTGGATGAGTAGATAAATGACCCGCTGGCAATCAAATACATATACTCCTTCCAGGTTATACATGAAGGCTGCTTCTTTAGAGCCCTGTCTTCCTCACCCAAATTAGCACTGCAGGAACATATCATCGGGCTTTGAGTCCTAAAATATAATGAAATTCCTTAAGTCAAATCTATGAGATTTGGTTAAAAACTTTCAATATGGATTTGTCCAGTATTTGAGGTAATACAGATGTTTTTGATTTAATGTTTGTTACTATCCTTCCCTCTGTTGCCTAAACTGATACAAATAAATAAAGCTTTTCTATTACATTGTACTTAGAAATTCTCTACACTATAGAAAGTACTTGAAATTAAGGAATAAGTAAGTGGATGGACAAATGGGTAAGGGATAAGAGGCATTACCCAACCACAGCTTTGCCAAGTCAGAATGAACCTTGAAAGCTTTCTCAGGCGTCTAGGAAAGGCTGAAGATGTACTGAAGACAGCTACTATCAGAAACACAGAAAACAACAAGCGCTGGCAAGGATGTGGAGAAACTGGAACCCTTGTGCACTGTTGCTGGGAATGTAAAGCAATGCAGCCATCACAGAAAACAGTATGGAAGTTCCTCAAAAAAAACCCAAAAACCAAAATAGAACTACCGTACCATCCAGCTTGTATTTTTCTTAACAAACCTTTATGGGAAATGGGCTCAATCACGATTTTAGTGTTTAAGAACTTCTACTATGTGGAAACTCTTCTTTACACTGAACACGCCAAAGCCAAGTTTATAATTTACTATGTATGCCCTGAATACAAGGGGAAGGCTTTTTCCAAATGCACCAAAGATTGAGTTCCCTTAATTTCTGAGTCCACAGAAAGCTTGAAAGCTTATCATACTGTTGCTCTCTTAAATTTTAAACAACAAAGTACACTCTATGGAAAACATACTCTCTTGAAACCACCTCCATCAAAGCTAGTTTTCGAATACTTACAAAAGTCACCTAAAAAGATTGTTTTTTCTTATAAAGGAAGAAAACAGATTTAGCTAGTAATTATTCTTGGGAGTATGACTTTACAGCTGCAAACATTGGATATGTCATTATAAATTTAAAAAGCATTTTAAAGATTGCTTTCTAAAGCAACACAGTAAGAGGTTAAATTGTATAGTTTGTGAATACATACTCACTGGAAGAATAGAAAAAACTCCATATTGTTTGGTTCTCATACTGTTAAAGTATTGGTCCCCAATATATCATACCTTCCTATATCTATGTTCACGTTAACTGAGCTTGGTTATGTGGTTTGTTTTGGCTGAGAAGGTATTTAAAATGTAATCAATACATATAGACCCAGGTACTTGTGACTTGGGATAAAATTTCTGGTAACAACATCATCTCACACAGATTCAAAACATATTGTATCTCAAATGACTTAAATGGAAGTCAAGATCATCTGCGCTCAAAAAGTACTTATCAGATGACTTATAAAGTGGTTAAAAAGATAAAGATAATGATACTGTAGACTAAAGTTGTAAATAAATTATTTTACATAATATGAAAGTAGAAGAGAAAGAAATGTTTTTAAGTTAATCTACTCTGACTCCAAACATACTTGTGAATTTAAGTACAAATCTACTTCTTTGAACTGAATCTCTAAGTCCTTAAAATGTTTACAAGTCAAGTTGGCAAAGGATGGAAGATAGCTTAAATCTGAACCTATATCTCAGATCCAAATCTCTTCTTGATCTGTATATCTGAAAAGACACAACATCCTACCTGAGATATCTACTAAAAATAATTTTCACCACTGTAAGAAAGCTACTAACAAAAACCGAAAATAACAACTGTTGGCAAAGACGTGGAGAAACTGGAATCCTTGTGTACCACTGGTGGGAATATAAGATGATGCAGACACTGCAGAAAATAGTATTGAGGTTCCTCAAAAAATTAAAAATAGAATTACCACACAATCCAGCAACTGAACTTCTGGGCGTGTACCCAAATAATTGAAAGCAGGAACTTGAACAGATATTTGTACACCCATGTTCAGAACAGCATTATTCACAAAAACCAAAAGATGGAAGCCACTCAAATGTGAATAAACAAAATGTATATATATTCAGTGGAATATTATTCAGCCTTAAAAAGAAGGAAATTCTGACGTACGCGACAATATGGATGAACCTTAGGAAAATTGTGGTAAGTGAAATAAGTCAGTCACAAGGACAAATACTTAGATGGTATCTAGAATCCACTTACATGAGGTATTGATAGTAATCAGCTTCATAGAGACGGGAAGTAGAATGGTGTTTGCCAGGTCCCGGGGGTTAGAAGAGTGGGAAGTTATTGTTTAATGAATGTGGAGTTTCAGTTTTACAAGATGGAAAGAATTCTAGAGACTGTTTGCATGACACGTGTGCATTGATACTTAATACTACTGAGCTGAACATCTAAAAATAATCAAGATGATAAACCGTAGGAGTATTTTACCATGATTAAAAAAGAATGTATACCTTAAACTCAACATTTTCAAAACTCTGTTCTGTGCCTCCCTGTCCCTGTGAATAACACATTCATTTCCTTTCTTGCTCAAGCCAGAAATCTGGGAATTATCCTGAGACCACCTCCCTATCCTTCATCCACATCAGAAGCCTACAAGTCCTACAAGCTGACCTCGAGAAGACATGCATCTTGAACTCATATACTTCTAACATTGCTGCCACCATTCAAGTCCAAACCACGATCACTTCCTCTCTTGTCAGCTTCAGGCTCCCCCCAACCCCCATTCCCTGTTTTCTTGCCACCCTCCAATCCACCTGTCTACCGAGGCCCTCATGTGACTTTCCAGGTACTTACAATAAAATCAAACCTCCTTGTCAAGTCCAGGGCTCTTCATTATCTGTGGCTTGCCAGCTCTAACTTCATCTCCGTCTCACTCACCCTGGCCTTCAGTCACTCAGGTTCAGGTTCTTTGAAAGCGCCAAGCAGTTCTCACCTCAAGGCCTTTGCATATGCCACTGGCTCTGCCTAACCTCAGTTCAATGTAATATCTTAAGCACGTAAGCTCCTTGAGGGCAAAGCTTTCAATACTTAGCACAAATTTAAAAAATCATGTCAGATAGCAAAAAGTATCATGAGAAGAGGCAAAGCAGGGTAAGAAGCCTGAGGTGCTATTAATATTTTAGGTAGAAAACACAAGGACGGCCTCTTGCAAGTGGCCTTTGCATATTCATCCAGGTCGTTTTCCTGTTCAAACATGTGCAAGAGCTCCTTTTGACTTTCCTTTTTATGGTGATTATGCAACTACGTTCCTAATCATCCAGGATTAAAACCCTGATATCCAACTTCTGACCCTACTCTATCCAGTCTATTCTCTATAGTCTCCCTGCTGCTAATTTTAATCACATTATCTCTCTTATCACTTCCTGTCTGGAAAATGATGTCCCTACCCACTCTATTCCATCCTTTACACATATGCTAGATCGATCTCTTTAAACTACAGTCTCAATGAATTTATTTTTTTGTTGCAAAATCTCTTGTCTGATTTAAGTCCAGACTGGCTCTGCCTGACAGTCCATAGCACCACATCTGTTGACCTTTCCAAGTGCATCTCATATCTTCCCCATCCCAGGCAAATGGGCTGCTTCTTCCCTGGATATACTCTTTGTTTCCTAGAATCTGTGCTTTTTGACTCATTGGCCTTCACCATCCTACCCACCCCTGCTGCAGACTAACCTAAACTTCAAGTCCAGTTTCAAAAATCACCTTCTCCATGAAAAATTTCCAGATCTTCTCAATCAGAAATGATCACTTCCATCTCTAACTCCCTAGGACACTTTACCTTAATTATACATTTCATTACATTGCCTTTTATGCCATAATTACTTGTATACTTTTTCCTGTCGCTTTTCAGCTCATAAGCTTCTGGAGGACACAGCCTGTATCACCTGCCACCTTGATTTTGTAAAGTCACTACGTCTTATCTGACTTTTTGTGACCCCATGGGCTGCAGCATGCCAGGTTTCCCTATCCTTCACTATCTCCCCGAGTTTGCTCAAGCTCATGTCCATTGAGTCAGTGATGCCATTCAACCATCTCATCCTCTTTCGTCTCCTTCTCCTCTCAACTATTATTTTGTTCCCCTGAATTCAGTCCTTGGACCAGCAGCACTGGTATCACCTAGGAGCTTCTTAGAAATCCAGAATCTTGTGCCCCACCCTCAGTCCTAGGTGAGGGGATCCAGAACATGCCTTTTAACAAGTGATTCCTATGCATTTGATCAAGTTCATGCTAGCCACTCATTTCATATCTGATTGTCTTAACTGACTAGGGAAAAAAATGATCAAAACCAGAAAACAATCCAAAGATAATTGTGAATGAATAAGGCTTTCATTATATAAAACTGTATTAAAGCTCCATAGTCAGTGGAAGGTTAACTATCAACCTTCTGAGTAAGACAAATCTTGCCTTGGCCAACAGCTGCGAAGATTTTGTGGTTTTATAAAGCTTGTCCACTTGTGAACAGGAAGCCAGCTGAGGATTTGACCAAATGCTTCCCTGGTGGCTCAGCTGGTAAAGAACCTGCCTACAGTGTGGGAGACCTGGGTTCAATCCCTGGGTTGGGAAGATCCCCTGGAAAAGGAAACAGCTACTCACTCCAGTATCCTGGCCTGGAAAATTCCATGGACTGTATATAGTCCATGGGGCCGTAAAGAGTCGGACATGACTGAGTGACTTTCACTGGCCAACATTATAACTCTCCTGTAACACACTGGTTGCGAAAATATTTACATCAAGACTTTAAAGAGTTTTCTACCACCTCCAAGTAGATTATAACACAAGTGTGCTTTAGATGTAAGATTTCTCATTTGGTGGAACAGCAGCACTAATTTTCTCTGCTCTGTAATAAAGCTTTGGATTTTTTCCTACCTGGTAGACAAAGCATAGTAAGGAAACACAGACGTGATGTGACACGTACTCAGCTTCTGGGGAGTAGGTGTTTCCTGGGGGATGGGAGACAGTGGCCGTGGGGACGAGCCTTCTTCAAGGGCACCGTGCTGGCCACTAGGGGGCATCCGCATGCGAATCAAATCAGCCCGACTTCAGACTTCAAACAGGAGCTACCCTGCAGGAGAATTCACAGGGCAATCACGGCCACCCTCCGCGCCCCCGGGCAGGGAGCAACTTTCACGACACGAAGGATCCCTAACCTCCTTTGTCTGTAGCACAAAAGGCACTGTGTGAATAAGCTGGCGTCTGCTGCAGGACTAGGGGCTGACTCGTGATGCTACTGCCTGCAGGCTGCTCCATTTCCGTTGTTGGGGTGTCTCCAAACTTCCCTTTCTCTCCCAGAACCATCCCAGCCACAAAGAAAGCCGGGGCCACGCCCTTTCTTCTCCAGACTGCCATCTCGTGATCTCGGAAGTTCAAACTGATAGACCCGCTTGCAAAAGTGGTTTCCAGGGAGCGGGAATACGAGACGTGTGGCGAGGGAGGCCTGGAGCGAACAAGATCGCCTCTGGGGGGGAGCAGCAGTGGGAAGTGACAGGGTCGGTCTCAGGCCGCCGCGCTGCCCGCACCGACAGAGGGGTGGCCCAGGCGGCCGGCCGGCCCCCTGCACCTGCGCGGCTCGGAGAGTGGCCGCGGCCTCGCCCCACCACCTTTCTCTGCACCGGGTCCCTCTCATCTCCGAGCAGACTCCAGGGTGGGTCTAATTACAGGACGGGACGCCCCGAGGCAGCCAGGTGTGAGCTGGCAGCACAACACACGGGCCACCCCTCCCCGGGGCCTCACAGAGACAGGGATGCTCCCCCTCCAAGCCGGCTCAGCAGCGCGGCCACCCAGGGCTGATACGGAAGGTTTCCCCACAGAGTTTTCATAACACGGCCTCCCTTCCTCAGAAAACCCCACTGGTTTGCGTGTCCCTAAATAACTCGTGCAAAAAACGCCAGTGCCTCTGATACTGCGGGGCCGTGGCATCTACGATGATCACACAACCAGGAGACAGCTGGATGTGAGGAAAGGATGGTCTCCATTCCGGTCCCACACCCTCAACTCTGCGGGAAGGAAGGCACTGTAAATGAAAAGGGAAGCAATGCCTTTGTTTACTGTTCTCTCTCAATTAGGAACCTGTACTCCATGGACACCCATTTCGCAAATACTAAGTTTATTTAAAAAAAAAAAATTGCATCTCATATCTTCCCCATCCCAGGCAAATGGGCTGCTTCTTCCCTGGATATACTCTGTTTCCTAGAATCTGTGCTTTTTGACTCATTGGCCTTCACCATCCTACCCACCCCTGCTGCAGACTAACCTAAACTTCAAGTCCAGTTTCAAAAATCACCTTCTCCATGAAAAATTTCCAGATCTTCTCAATCAGAAATGATCACTTCCATCTCTAACTCCCTAGGACACTTTACCTTAATTATACATTTCATTACATTGCCTTTTATGCCATAATTACTTGTATACTTTTTCCTGTCGCTTTTCAGCTCATAAGCTTCTGGAGGACACAGCCTGTATCACCTGCCACCTTGATTTTGTAAAGTCACTACGTCTTGTCTGACTTTTTGTGACCCCATGGGCTGCAGCATGCCAGGTTTCCCTATCCTTCACTATCTCCCCGAGTTTGCTCAAGCTCATGTCCATTGAGTCAGTGATGCCATTCAACCATCTCATCCTCTTTCGTCTCCTTCTCCTCTCAACTATTATTTTGTTCCCCTGAATTCAGTCCTTGGACCAGCAGCACTGGTATCACCTAGGAGCTTCTTAGAAATCCAGAATCTTGTGCCCCACCCTCAGTCCTAGGTGAGGGGATCCAGAACATGCCTTTTAACAAGTGATTCCTATGCATTTGATCAAGTTCATGCTAGCCACTCATTTCATATCTGATTGTCTTAACTGACTAGGGAAAAAAATGATCAAAACCAGAAAACAATCCAAAGATAATTGTGAATGAATAAGGCTTTCATTATATAAAACTGTATTAAAGCTCCATAGTCAGTGGAAGGTTAACTATCAACCTTCTGAGTAAGACAAATCTTGCCTTGGCCAACAGCTGAGAAGATTTTGTGGTTTTATAAAGCTTGTCCACTTGTGAACAGGAAGCCAGCTGAGGATTTGACCAAATGCTTCCCTGGTGGCTCAGCTGGTAAAGAACCTGCCTACAGTGTGGGAGACCTGGGTTCAATCCCTGGGTTGGGAAGATCCCCTGGAAAAGGAAACAGCTACTCACTCCAGTATCCTGGCCTGGAAAATTCCATGGACTGTATATAGTCCATGGGGCCGTAAAGAGTCGGACATGACTGAGTGACTTTCACTGGCCAACATTATAACTCTCCTGTAACACACTGGTTGCGAAAATATTTACATCAAGACTTTAAAGAGTTTTCTACCACCTCCAAGTAGATTATAACACAAGTGTGCTTTAGATGTAAGATTTCTCATTTGGTGGAACAGCAGCACTAATTTTCTCTGCTCTGTAATAAAGCTTTGGATTTTTTCCTACCTGGTAGACAAAGCATAGTAAGGAAATACAGACGTGATGTGACACGTACTCAGCTTCTGGGGAGTAGGTGTTTCCTGGGGGATGGGAGACAGTGGCCGTGGGGACGAGCCTTCTTCAAGGGCACCGTGCTGGCCACTAGGGGGCATCCGCATGCGAATCAAATCAGCCCGACTTCAGACTTCAAACAGGAGCTACCCTGCAGGAGAATTCACAGGGCAACCACGGCCACCCTCCGCGCCCCCGGGCAGGGAGCAACTTTCACGACACGAAGGATCCCTAACCTCCTTTGTCTGTAGCACAAAAGGCACTGTGTGAATAAGCTGGCGTCTGCTGCAGGACTAGGGGCTGACTCGTGATGCTACTGCCTGCAGGCTGCTCCATTTCCGTTGTTGGGGTGTCTCCAAACTTCCCTTTCTCTCCCAGAACCATCCCAGCCACAAAGAAAGCCGGGGCCACGCCCTTTCTTCTCCAGACTGCCATCTCGTGATCTCGGAAGTTCAAACTGATAGACCCGCTTGCAAAAGTGGTTTCCAGGGAGCGGGAATACGAGACGTGTGGCGAGGGAGGCCTGGAGCGAACAAGATCGCCTCTGGGGGGGAGCAGCAGTGGGAAGTGACAGGGTCGGTCTCAGGCCGCCGCGCTGCCCGTTCTCACTCACCCTGGCCTTCAGTCACTCAGGTTCAGGTTCTTTGAAAGCGCCAAGCAGTTCTCACCTCAAGGCCTTTGCATATGCCACTGGCTCTGCCTAACCTCAGTTCAATGTAATATCTTAAGCACGTAAGCTCCTTGAGGGCAAAGCTTTCAATACTTAGCACAAATTTAAAAAATCATGTCAGATAGCAAAAAGTATCATGAGAAGAGGCAAAGCAGGGTAAGAAGCCTGAGGTGCTATTAATATTTTAGGTAGAAAACACAAGGACGGCCTCTTGCAAGTGGCCTTTGCATATTCATCCAGGTCGTTTTCCTGTTCAAACATGTGCAAGAGCTCCTTTTGACTTTCCTTTTTATGGTGATTATGCAACTACGTTCCTAATCATCCAGGATTAAAACCCTGATATCCAACTTCTGACCCTACTCTATCCAGTCTATTCTCTATAGTCTCCCTGCTGCTAATTTTAATCACATTATCTCTCTTATCACTTCCTGTCTGGAAAATGATGTCCCTACCCACTCTATTCCATCCTTTACACATATGCTAGATCGATCTCTTTAAACTACAGTCTCAATGAATTTATTTTTTTGTTGCAAAATCTCTTGTCTGATTTAAGTCCAGACTGGCTCTGCCTGACAGTCCATAGCACCACATCTGTTGACCTTTCCAATGGGCAAAGCTTTCAATACTTAGCACAAATTTAAAAAATCATGTCAGATAGCAAAAAGTATCATGAGAAGAGGCAAAGCAGGGTAAGAAGCCTGAGGTGCTATTAATATTTTAGGTAGAAAACACAAGGACGGCCTCTTGCAAGTGGCCTTTGCATATTCATCCAGGTCGTTTTCCTGTTCAAACATGTGCAAGAGCTCCTTTTGACTTTCCTTTTTATGGTGATTATGCAACTACGTTCCTAATCATCCAGGATTAAAACCCTGATATCCAACTTCTGACCCTACTCTATCCAGTCTATTCTCTATAGTCTCCCTGCTGCTAATTTTAATCACATTATCTCTCTTATCACTTCCTGTCTGGAAAATGATGTCCCTACCCACTCTATTCCATCCTTTACACATATGCTAGATCGATCTCTTTAAACTACAGTCTCAATGAATTTATTTTTTTGTTGCAAAATCTCTTGTCTGATTTAAGTCCAGACTGGCTCTGCCTGACAGTCCATAGCACCACATCTGTTGACCTTTCCAAGTGCATCTCATATCTTCCCCATCCCAGGCAAATGGGCTGCTTCTTCCCTGGATATACTCTTTGTTTCCTAGAATCTGTGCTTTTTGACTCATTGGCCTTCACCATCCTACCCACCCCTGCTGCAGACTAACCTAAACTTCAAGTCCAGTTTCAAAAATCACCTTCTCCATGAAAAATTTCCAGATCTTCTCAATCAGAAATGATCACTTCCATCTCTAACTCCCTAGGACACTTTACCTTAATTATACATTTCATTACATTGCCTTTTATGCCATAATTACTTGTATACTTTTTCCTGTCGCTTTTCAGCTCATAAGCTTCTGGAGGACACAGCCTGTATCACCTGCCACCTTGATTTTGTAAAGTCACTACGTCTTGTCTGACTTTTTGTGACCCCATGGGCTGCAGCATGCCAGGTTTCCCTATCCTTCACTATCTCCCCGAGTTTGCTCAAGCTCATGTCCATTGAGTCAGTGATGCCATTCAACCATCTCATCCTCTTTCGTCTCCTTCTCCTCTCAACTATTATTTTGTTCCCCTGAATTCAGTCCTTGGACCAGCAGCACTGGTATCACCTAGGAGCTTCTTAGAAATCCAGAATCTTGTGCCCCACCCTCAGTCCTAGGTGAGGGGATCCAGAACATGCCTTTTAACAAGTGATTCCTATGCATTTGATCAAGTTCATGCTAGCCACTCATTTCATATCTGATTGTCTTAACTGACTAGGGAAAAAAATGATCAAAACCAGAAAACAATCCAAAGATAATTGTGAATGAATAAGGCTTTCATTATATAAAACTGTATTAAAGCTCCATAGTCAGTGGAAGGTTAACTATCAACCTTCTGAGTAAGACAAATCTTGCCTTGGCCAACAGCTGAGAAGATTTTGTGGTTTTATAAAGCTTGTCCACTTGTGAACAGGAAGCCAGCTGAGGATTTGACCAAATGCTTCCCTGGTGGCTCAGCTGGTAAAGAACCTGCCTACAGTGTGGGAGACCTGGGTTCAATCCCTGGGTTGGGAAGATCCCCTGGAAAAGGAAACAGCTACTCACTCCAGTATCCTGGCCTGGAAAATTCCATGGACTGTATATAGTCCATGGGGCCGTAAAGAGTCGGACATGACTGAGTGACTTTCACTGGCCAACATTATAACTCTCCTGTAACACACTGGTTGCGAAAATATTTACATCAAGACTTTAAAGAGTTTTCTACCACCTCCAAGTAGATTATAACACAAGTGTGCTTTAGATGTAAGATTTCTCATTTGGTGGAACAGCAGCACTAATTTTCTCTGCTCTGTAATAAAGCTTTGGATTTTTTCCTACCTGGTAGACAAAGCATAGTAAGGAAACACAGACGTGATGTGACACGTACTCAGCTTCTGGGGAGTAGGTGTTTCCTGGGGGATGGGAGACAGTGGCCGTGGGGACGAGCCTTCTTCAAGGGCACCGTGCTGGCCACTAGGGGGCATCCGCATGCGAATCAAATCAGCCCGACTTCAGACTTCAAACAGGAGCTACCCTGCAGGAGAATTCACAGGGCAATCACGGCCACCCTCCGCGCCCCCGGGCAGGGAGCAACTTTCACGACACGAAGGATCCCTAACCTCCTTTGTCTGTAGCACAAAAGGCACTGTGTGAATAAGCTGGCGTCTGCTGCAGGACTAGGGGCTGACTCGTGATGCTACTGCCTGCAGGCTGCTCCATTTCCGTTGTTGGGGTGTCTCCAAACTTCCCTTTCTCTCCCAGAACCATCCCAGCCACAAAGAAAGCCGGGGCCACGCCCTTTCTTCTCCAGACTGCCATCTCGTGATCTCGGAAGTTCAAACTGATAGACCCGCTTGCAAAAGTGGTTTCCAGGGAGCGGGAATACGAGACGTGTGGCGAGGGAGGCCTGGAGCGAACAAGATCGCCTCTGGGGGGGAGCAGCAGTGGGAAGTGACAGGGTCGGTCTCAGGCCGCCGCGCTGCCCGCACCGACAGAGGGGTGGCCCAGGCGGCCGGCCGGCCCCCTGCACCTGCGCGGCTCGGAGAGTGGCCGCGGCCTCGCCCCACCACCTTTCTCTGCACCGGGTCCCTCTCATCTCCGAGCAGACTCCAGGGTGGGTCTAATTACAGGACGGGACGCCCCGAGGCAGCCAGGTGTGAGCTGGCAGCACAACACACGGGCCACCCCTCCCCGGGGCCTCACAGAGACAGGGATGCTCCCCCTCCAAGCCGGCTCAGCAGCGCGGCCACCCAGGGCTGATACGGAAGGTTTCCCCACAGAGTTTTCATAACACGGCCTCCCTTCCTCAGAAAACCCCACTGGTTTGCGTGTCCCTAAATAACTCGTGCAAAAAACGCCAGTGCCTCTGATACTGCGGGGCCGTGGCATCTACGATGATCACACAACCAGGAGACAGCTGGATGTGAGGAAAGGATGGTCTCCATTCCGGTCCCACACCCTCAACTCCGCGGGAAGGAAGGCACTGTAAATGAAAAGGGAAGCAATGCCTTTGTTTACTGTTCTCTCTCAATTAGGAACCTGTACTCCATGGACACCCATTTCGCAAATACTAAGTTTATTTAAAAAAAAAAAAAGTGCTCCCAAGTTCTAAACATTTAAAAGGCGCTCTCTTTTAAGACAGAAACAACTTTAGAATGCAAGCCCTATTTTTTCCCCAATATGTCAGTAAGCAAAGAGCAACAGAATGGCCTGAGCACCGTCTGTGGCTGAGCCTGTGATCCGCTTGCTCAAACTTCTGCCTGTAGGTTTTCAGACACCAAGAAGAGCAGTTATGGCCTCCCTCCTGCAAGTCAGAGCGTCAAAGCCCAAGTCAGTAGCAACAGAAAAATATGCATTACAACAGTGACCGGAAGAGTTACTCAGGTCCTCCTGCACCCCACTGCCACCACCTAAAGAACAGCGAACAGCCAGCATCACTTTCTAGGAATGTGTCAGTGGCTGTGATCACATGTCCTCCTTAAACGCAGATCTCCTTTGACCGAGTATTGCATAGCAACCATGTGGTTAAGAGGCCCCTGGGACTCACCGCTGAAACAGAAGGCTTTGTAAGTGACATATCTGTTCAGTATCTGTTCTTTTTAGCAAAGCACATTTCCAAAGTTCCGCCAATGGCTAGGGAAATGTTTGGGCCATTGAGAATCCCCTTTCTGGCAACAGAGCTAATCTCATGTATGAATTTTTCAGTCCCTGCATTGAGAAGATGTCTTAAATACCCAGCAACATGTTTATCTTCATTCAACAGTGAACGCCCTTTCAAACAAAATCTGCCAGGACAGAGATTATTGTTCGTGCTAATGGAAAGTGATCAAAAGCCCGCGATGCTTTAGTTAGCTTATTCTGAAGCCTGTTCCTGCTTGAGTTTCTCTGCAAAGTACATCAAAAGAACATAGATATCACTGGAAACTTGAGACGTTTACAATCTTCTAGTAACGAGTGAAACTCTGCAAGATGGGGAGCAAAGCTTACCTCCACCTTCTCCCTGAAACACAATACGTCATAATCTATGTTCAGCCTTTCTGTCTAAATGTGCACCCTCCCCCATCCCAGACATATTCTAGGCTTCCAACCATCTTGCTATATCAAATGAATATTACTTAAGAATCAGTCTAACAAACTGGTGATTTTATGGGTTGGCAAGAGGGCTTGAAATGAGGAGGAATGCCAGATATCTCCATGTCAATTGGGACCCTTGAAGTTTGAAGAAAGGGCAAAGCTTTCATTGAGAGGCAGTACAGATGTCAATGAGAGCAAGCAGGAGGGTCTACCTAGCAAGGGAAGCATCAGGAAGGTCAAGGGCCTTCGAGGAAGAGGGATGGCAACCTGAAGGCCGCCTCCTCTATCACACTTTCTGCATCCCTGGCTGGAGATGCCTGCTTTGCAAGACCCACGCAGAAAGCAGAGAATAAAGGCAAGCCGTTAGTTTTCTTCTCCTCTACGAGCATCTTTCCAGACTACATTCAAGGAAAAGAGACTGGGGCTGATGACCTCCTGAGTCCCAGGAATCTGGCACCTAGCCTGGTTCTTGGGAGCTGAGTTTAAATTGTGTGCAGTTCATGCACTTTGCTCCTCTCATTAGACTGTCCTCTACCATTAGAGACAGGAGCCTATGAAATGTGACAGGATGAGTCCCAGGAACTAAAAGGGGAATGCAGAGTGTTCCTCCTCTCTCCCATCAAACAGCCTCCTTTCTCCTCTCCTTCAAATCAAAACTGGCACTCTCCTGTTAGACCAAAAAAGAGAAAATGGTGTGCAGTGACCTGGTGAAGCTCAGATGAATTGTCAGCTCACAAAAATTTGACCGACCAGCAGAATGTTACCACACACCTCCCAGAGCCGTGGGAGCTCATGTCTGGTAATGAGGCAAACCAGCAGGAAAGAGAGACACGGTTCTCAGCATGGACCACAAGGCTTCTTTCATCAGCAACTAGATGCCCCAACATTAAATTCTACTTTCTCGCTCATGTTTAAGCCATTTTATCTCCACCAGAGGGCCAGAATGGAGATGAAATTGTAACCTGATGACTTTGCTGCTGATTTAAGAACAGATCCAAGACCTCGGGGAAGGCAGGGCAGCAAAGGAAGAGAGATGTGAAAAAGTTGCGGTCAAGACAATACTCAGTTACTCAAAGGGGTTTTCCAGTACAATCTTTCCACTTCTCTCTCTGAGTGCATCACTGCCCATATGGATTCACACCCAGAGCTTCCAACTCATTGTTCACAATCGGCTGCTATGCCTTGCTCAGCTATGTTTTGCTCTTGTCCAGATGTCCCTTCTGGAGAAGGAAACGGCAACCCACTCCAGTACTCTTGCCTGGAAAATCCCATGGGCGGAAGAGCCTGGTAGGCTATAGTCCATGGGGTCACTAAGAGTCGGACACGACTGAAGTCGGAGTGACTTCATTTCAGATGTCCCTTCTCCACTGACCTGGAGCAGGATGCTGCAGTCTGCCAACTCCAGGATAGGGGGGTGGCAGGTACACTTTCGACAGCCTGATGCCAGAGCGCAGTCAGATACCCCTGGACTGGTATTCCAGTAGCATCCCGGACAAGCTAACCTCTTAATTCAGTGTCTTCATTTTTAAAGGAGGATAGTCATCTCTATCTTGTTCAGGAGGAACCAGGCTAGGAGGACAGCTAGGTAACACATGAACAGAGAGGTCAGGCTGCAGACAGACAGTGACGTGGCCGAGACAGGGCTGAAGCCTGGAAGGCTGGGGAGTGGAGCCCAACCTCCAGCTGACTTGGATCTAACCTACCCAGGTCTTCATGATTTTCTACTCACCATGATGAACTAATGTTAGCTCTGTTATTTTATTATCACTATTAATCCTCTTTGGAGTCAATATCGTTGAGGCAGGCTTAACTTCTTCAAGTCTGGGTTTTGGGGCTGGCACGTGCATTCCTGTTACAAACATGATCAGGGATGAGTGACACTTCATCCCTAGGTTCACCCACTCCTTCACCCCACAGATATTCATGAGGCACCTACTGTGTACTGGGTGGAAGAAAACCAAAAATGAATGAGCAGACTCAAAAGATGGGAGCTTATGTACAAAAAGACTGAATGCCGTGTTTAGGACATGGCAGGGGGCACATGCCCCTTGCGGGGCAACACTTTCATCGCTGCTACAATCCTGCAGGTTCTCTCTTTCCTCTGTGATCATGAGGAAGGCCTCTAGGATGGAAAGATCCACGCAGCCTGCATTGGGGAGCTATGTGTGAAGAACAGGGTCTTGTAGAGACACCAGATCCACTGCACACTCAATGAGAGAGGAGGGAACTTCTGCTTTAAGCCAGTGAGAGTGCAGGACACTCTCTGCGGCACAAGCCCATCCTGTCCTGACTAACATGATGGCTTTCATTTCCTCTATCACCATTTGGCAATTAATCATGTATAATAATGTAATAATGCCTTGTGATCATCCTCATACTCATTGCCTTTTATTTTTTTTTAATTTCCTCAACTTTACCTGTCATCATGCCTCTTTAACAAGAGCCTCTTAAACGTGGTGACCTTCGTTTCTACTCACAGGGCTCTCTTCTCCAGCCTCCCATCCCCCTAAATTTAGCAGTGAGCCTTGCATACAGCAACTGTTCAACTCATAATTGATGATTTAACATTTTCCCATTAAGAAATAATCCCCCTAATATAATTACAATTATTTACTTTCAGTAACTAATGCCATTCCACTGGCATGGATAATTAGGAATTAAGCATAATAGCTACTATAAAACTTTAGGGACTCACCTGGGGCCTGTGTCAGAACGGCCTCAGGATTCTTTGTCAACTAATCGTAGGTTGGCTTGGTGATCATCTCTTATTTGTGTTGATCCCAGCGTCTGTGGTCCTGTTTAATGATATGTGTCTGGGCTTCCTATTCCTTCATCTGTACATTTAAACAGTCCTAAGGACCAGCAATGATAACAGCTATGGAAACATACTAGCTGTGAGACCGTAAGCTAGTCACCTCATCTCTCTATGCCCCAGTGTCCTTATCTATAAGGTGAGAGTAAAAAAATCTATCTTGTAAGGTTGTTGTCAACCCTGGGATTTCTTTGGAAGGAATGATGCTAAAGCTGAAACTCCAGTACTTTGGCCACCTCATGAGAAGAGTTGACTCATTGAAAAAGACTTTGATCCTGGGAGGGATTGGGGGCAGGAGAAGGGGACGACCGAGGATGAGATGGCTGGATGGCATCACTGACTTGATGGACGCGAGTCTGAGTGAACTCCGGGAGTTGGTAATGGACAGGGAGGCCTGGCGTGCTGCGATTCATGGTGTCACAAAGAGTCGGACACGACTGAGCGACTGAACTGAACCGAAGGTTGTTGTGAGAATCACATATGTTAATATGCGTAAGGAACTTAGGAAGTTAAGTACTAAGACACAGTGGTGGGGTTTCCCAGGTGGTGCAGTGGTAAAGAACCCACCTGCCAATGCTGAAGACACAAGAAACATGGGTTTGATCCGTGGGTTGGAAAGATGCCCTGGAGGAGGAAATAACAATGCCTGGAAGATTCAATGGACAGAGGAGTCTGGCGGGGACGAAGTCCTGCAGGGTCGTAGAGAGTCAGATACAGCTGAGCACGCACACACACTAGACGCTAAAATCATTTCCTGAGCACCTGCTGGATGGCAGGTGTTAGAGAAACAGGGATGAATAAGAGGTCACCCAGTTTCTAAGGAGTTTACAATCCAGTAAAGGTGATTAAATGTTGATACCTAAACAAGTGAATGGAAGTGTTACAGAACCGGATCCAGACAGTGCGTGCACACACACACAGAAAAGGCAGACTTGCATGTACACACAGCTGCACACATTCACGTGTACACAACTCCTGGCGACTGCCTACAAACAAGAAAGTGCTCCTTTCCCCTGGAAGAAAGGACGCTGGAAGGTTCCCTGGAGAACTGACAGCTGATCTGAGTTTATGATATGAATAAGGTACTTACTTGCCAGGCAAGATGAGGCACAAAGACATCCAAGTAATTAAATGTAAGAGGAGGCAAGAAAAACATTTATTCACGTATTCATCCAGCAACGATTTGTCAAATGCCTCCTCTGTGCGTGTATTGCCTTAAGTCCTGGGACACAGCAGTTAATAATACTGACAAGATTTCTGTTTTTGCTGCCTTCTAACAGAGGAGACTAACAATAAACCCGTTAAGAGATATGCAAACCAAGGAGCTAGGAAGAAAACCCAGTGGGTTGAGACGGCCAGGGGGAAGCAGTGGACACACCAGACTCCCTCCCTCCATCTGTAGAAGTGTAGAGAGCGAGAGGTGAGAGCAGAGCCAGAGGCCACCACCAGATTCCATCCCTTTGTTTTTCTATGCGAAGAATTTCCCCTAAATCCTCCTGGCCTTCCACTCCATCCTTTTTCTTTCCCAGGGATGTGGAGCGAGGTACCTGGCTGGGGGCTAAAGCCAGAGTGGACCACACCTCTCCTTGGGAAACCATAACTTCACTGGGTAGAATTACACTACCACAGGGGTGGGAGAGGAGAATTAGGTTCTCTTTTTCCTTCCTTCTTCACACAGACAGTGGCCCACAGGCTCAAAACTTTGCTGCGGGTAGACTGACCAAGCCCAGATCAGAGACGCTCTTTGAGATCCTCATCCTAAAATACAGCTTCTCAGTTAACAGTTGCCAGTCCCAGAGGTTCACCCTGGCTCCATCTGCCTTATTGCACTTGTCTTATTTCTCAGTTGGCTCAGGACTTGGGAAGGAATGAGTACTCTTTGAAAATAAAGGTTTTCATACAATAAAAACCTTTCCTCCCTCAACAGACCTCAGAACTAAATTAGGAAGCACTATCCTAATCTATCAAACCTGTCATCTTAATGAAAAATCCTTCAAATCTCTTACTTAATAGCTCCAAAGACACGGTTGGGGTTTGACTGAGCGGTCTAGCTCAAGAGGTATAATAAGGCAAATTCAACAGAAATAGCAAATATTGGGGGAGAAGGGAGACGACTTCAGTGCCACTGTGAAACCCTAGGGTACGCAGTTCACGGTCCGTAGCCACAAAGAGGAAGAAGAGGAAACGTGAAATCTTTAGATAGTCTTACCTTATGAGTTCCTATCTACCTGTTTTTTTAAAACCACACCAGTAAATGAAATTTTTGAATTTATCTTTTCTCTTTTAAAAATTGAAAAATATTTAGTATTTACAGACTTGCTTCATTGCTTCCTTATGAGACTGGATAAGACCAAAACATTATCATGAAGAAATATTAATGGTATAGTTACTATCTACAAGACTCAGTTCTGAGCATTAGAGAAATAATAATTTAAAAAAGTTGAAGAGTAAGAAGGATGGCTCCTAGGTTCTTTACCTAAAAAGACTGCTTAGGCTCCCAAAGTGTTATGTATCAAAAAAGGAAATACAAATCAAATGTCAAATAGATGGTAAAGATTTTTTAAATGAGTCAGGAGTTTGGTGGGGGGAAGCATCTGCTAATACCCAGAGTGATCACAATGATTTCACGGAGAATTTTTTTTGGGGGGAGGGGGGGCCACACACATGGCATGTGGGATCCTGGTTCCCTGACCAGTGATTTCTAAAAAGACTGCTTAGGCTCCCAAAGTGTTATGTATCAAAAAAGGAAATACAAATCAAATGTCAAATAGATGGTAAAGATTTTTTAAATGAGTCAGGAGTTTGGTGGGGGGAAGCATCTGCTAATACCCAGAGTGATCACAATGGTTTCACGGAGAATTTTTTTTGGGGGGAGGGGGGGCCACACACATGGCATGTGGGATCCTGGTTCCCTGACCAGTGATTGAACTCGCACCCCCTGTATTTTAAGTACAGAGTCATAACCACTGGACAGTCAGGGAAGTCCCCATGGAGGATTCTAGAGATGAGAAAACATCAAAGAAATGTGAAAACCCCACCTACCCACACACACACACACATACTGGCGAGACTGCACTTAAAAACTGCACCTCTGGTGGAAGCCTCTAGAAGACACGCCATGTGCACGGATGGCTGGGTGCAGCCCTACAGGGCCTGCCCTGGCACTGCCCTGAGAGGGGTCTCTTCAACCCCCTGTGGACCACGTTAAAAGTGGCCTGTGTCCCCGTCCACTGTCAGCCAGGAGCAGCTGAGTGCCATGTACAGGAAGCACTCTGCCCACCATGCCCCTCTGCCAGGGCCTCCTGGCCAGAGGGCTGATTAGAAGAACAGGCTCTCACCGACTCGGGCTGGGCAGTTCTCTGCCAGCACACTCGGGGACCCGCAGAATTTTACTACAGACACTGCCTTCCCCTCATCGAGCCTCCAGCTCGGTGGGGACAGGAGGCAAGTGTTGATAGCAGAGATGGATAACAATGACCCAGTCCACACTCTCTATAGGAGAGGAAAGGCGGGCCGGGATAACATGGAAAAAAAGGTGGGAGGCACAGGGCTGTGTTCATCCTGCTCAGGACACACGGGCTGCCACGGCCATGATATTTTTTCTGGCCGCACAGACATGTTGCTATGGAACCAATACATGCCACTGCTACTTGGCCTCTGGCAAATAAAATCGCAGCGCTGGCAGGAGTATTTCCCTTAAAGGGATACCATGGAGGCCGGGCGCTGTTCGAGCTTGGAAACAGCAGCAGCATTGTTCCAGGGTCCAGCCCCACCGAATACCATGAGCTGGAGCCCAGTGGACCCGTTTCACAAGCTTGACACTTGCACAGCACATGAAACTGGGTGGTACCAACACAAGGCGTGGGGATCAGCCTCTGAGTTGCTTTTTAAGAAACTCACAGCTTCAGTATATTTTTGGTTCCTCACAACCAGTAAAAGCAAACAGCATGTAGTTTTGGGGGACAACGATTTGATGCCTCCTGACTGTGGACTTCAAACTGCTTACAACCCAGCAGCAAACCGAAGTTGCCGTAAGCGGCTCAGCGTGGGTTCAGGTGGTCCTTATTTCACTGCTTCACTAGTCTTCAGGTCATACCCATCTCTACCAGCTTTTTACGTAAAGAACAGCACAAAATAGGCAAGGAATTTGGCACTTTTCACCTTTTCCCAAGGCCCTTCACCATCTCCTGCTTTAGTCGCGATCAATCTCTTGGTTCCACCGAGACCTTCCGGTTTCCCCAGGGAGCAGCAGGCCTCGGCATTCCACATTATAGTGGTGTGCTCTGGGGGATAAGCCTTCTGGGCTTTTCTTGGATAAGATGAGGGAATGGACACCCTCACACTTCTAATGATGCACAGTTCATGCACAGGGAGTATGTGGGGACAGGAGACATCAATTCTAGAGTAATAGGCAGGCGAGATAGGCAGTCCCTTAGTGAATCAGCAATCCACGTTCTAAATTCTATACAGGATGCTGGTAGAACCTAGACTATCTCTGTACCCTGATGAGCAGAAAAATCAAGTTCCTTTACAAGGACTCCAGGAAGGGCTGAAGAGAAGCCTTCTGCTTGTCAAGATAAAGTGATTAAGTTGAGAAGTGGGACACAGTGAGGGGCATGGGCTCTCAATATTAGATTTGGACCAAGCTCTAGAGGTGATGAGACGTTTTGGAAATAAGTGCACTTAGATCGGCAACCTAAATGAGAGTGATCCAGAGCCACGTGTGGCACAGGTGACTTGAAAGAACCACAAGTAGGTCCACCTTCTGGGATCCCACATTTGTACAGTCTCCACGGTACCCCTCAACTGCACTCACGTAAAAAGCATACCTTTTTTTTTTTTAGAGAAGGAATGCTCCTCCGAGAGTCTATGACTGCATGCCAAATTTGCACAGCACGGCAAGAACCCTGTTCAGCCCCGCTCTGCAGGTGCAGGCAGTCCCGGGTGGGGGCGTGCCGCTCTGCAGCTGGCCTGCATGCACCTGCAGGTGCGCCTCGGAGTCTAGCAGCGAAGCAGGTGGACCACAGCGTCCCAGCACGTGACGGGGTGTTGCAAATGCGGTGGTTTGGGAAAGGCGCAAAGGAAAGAAACAACAGGCCTTTTCAGATGAGGTCCCAAACAAAACCGATTCTGGGTACCTCCATGCCATCAGCTTCTCTAGGTAGTAGTCAAGTACGAGAAAGTTAAATAGGGGCGAGTGCTCCTCCTGCCACTTGTCTTGAAAGATGGAGGTATGGTGTGGTGAGGGTGCCTTCAGTCGTGTCTGACTCTGTGACCCATGGATGGAGCCTGCCATGTTCCTCTGTCCGTGGGATTTCCCAGGCAAGAATACTGGGGTGGGTCGCCATTTCCTCCTCTGGGGAACTTCCCAACCCAGGGATCAAACCTGGGTCTCTAGCCTCTCCTGCACTGGCAGTGGATTCTTTACCATCGGGATAACATCAGGTTGAACCACCTGTTAACTGTATCCTCAGAGGTCACTGGGACTCAGAAGACAGCTGTGTGTAGGGCTGGGGGGGTGCCATGAGTGCACACAGCTGAGAGTCCAATGCCTCCCTCATAATCTCGGCTCAGAAGAGGGTGGCGGGGGAACGGAAGCCCTCGGGACCTCAGCTGTCCCGTCTGTACACAGGGGCTTTGCCAGATGGGCTCTAATGTCCCATCTAGTGCTCACATCCTATTATTCTGTCGTGGTGTTAAGACAGTATGTCACATGAACAAAATACATGGGTTCTCCTTGCCCGCGTCTGTGGTTCTGTGCATCAGCCACAGGAGGAAAAAAAAAAAAAAAGAAATTTCCTCTCTCATCCCTTCTGCGAGATGAACAAGGTAACAGCAACGAAGACGACCAACTTAGAAGAGACAAAACCTGTGAAGAGCCAAAACAAATGGCAGAAAAACACCAGAGGGAACCCTCCCCTCTGAAGGGAAGAGGAGACGCAGTGAGTAGGAAGAGTATCTCGGTTCCAGGTGCGAGAAGGCCTATGGATTATAAGTGCGTACCAAGCGAGGCGAGTAAAACACCCGTGAAGGAGTCAAAGGCTCACTCACCCAGTGAAAACAGCAGTCTGGTCTCTCTCCACCCAGAAGACGGACTAATTTCTTTGGAAAACTGGAAGAGAAAAAAAGAGATTAAAAATAAAACATTAAACCCATCCTATAAACTGGCTTGGGGACACGGGCCAGAGAGATGAGACGCCCCCTAGCACCAGGCCCCTGATTACTTACTAGGCACACAGCTGATGTCTGAAGACCGTTGGACCTCCCACCGCTTGGCTGAGTACGAGAATTTTAAAGACAGAGCTCTGAACAATTAATATGAAGAAAATAATCATGTGCATGATTCCTTTATCTCCGGAGGAGTGAACCTTTGACAAAGGAGTGTCGTGGGGCAGCACCCCGCGGGTCTTCAAGCCTTGTAGTTGCCCAGGCTCGAGATGGGAGGAAGAGCCCAGAGACAGCGACAGAAACATCTGGTTTACTGGACAAGGGGGTCCTTCACCGAGGCCTCGGAGAGACAACGCCCCGTGCGTGACAGGTGGTGAGCAGGAGACGGACACAGCCGCACTGCTCGCTAATTGGGGAGGAGGCTGCAATTTATAGGGGAACAGAGGGCAGGTGGGCTCCCCCAGTTACCAGGGAAACCCAGAGGTGAGGGCAGAGCAAGCACGTAGGCAGTTACTGATCAAGCCCTGTAATTAAGGGATTGGATAGTCATGTGAGTGAAGCCAAGTCTGGTCGGGCAGGCGAGGTAGAGATCAAGGGAACTGCCATCTTGATCGGCCCGACCATACAATATAGAGTCCACATATATCGTGGTGGCTGGGAAATCATTTTTAGGTAGACCTTTAAAAGTGTCACGTCTGTACCCCCACAATGGGGCTAACGGAAGATGTCTTCATAACATAACCAGAGCATCCCATCACGTCACTTTGCCTTCTCCCCAAATGGGGCACCCACAACTCGATCCATCCCTCCCCGCTGCCGCCACTGAAGTCCATGACCCCAAAGGGATCCATAATTAAGCTCCTACGGGAAGGGGGACTTGGCAGAGAGGCGCCCACATATCAGGCGGACTGAGTAATCCCGTGAGGAAGCCACGGTGTCTGAGATAAAGTGTGGGAAAGAACCGAGATGATGTGAGTGTTGGAAGAGGAAGCCTGGAAGACAAAGGCAGATAAGGCGGTAACAGCCACAGACCGTTTAATCTGCATCACCCAAGGAACTCGGCGCAAGATCCAAGTTTTTAAAAATTTCCACAGGCTGTTTTCAAGACGGCTTTGCAGGTTCAGGAGGGCAGGAGGCAAGGCGAGCCTAGCTCCCCAGACTGGTAATTTTCACACGATCCCAGCGTACCAGGGATCCAGCCACGGCTTTTCCTTCCTTTTCCCTAAAAGGCAAGGAGCACTGCGACCTCTAGGGCTGGATGGACAGTCTCCTCCGGGGAGGTGTCCACTGGCCCCAGATTCCCAGACTCGGTGCCTCAGAATCTTCCAGGCTGCCTTCACAGCCCCAGGGAGAAACCCCCCTCCCTGACCACCAGCCTGTGCAGGGAGAGGAGAGGGGTACTGAGAGCACATGATCCTGCCTCTTGGGAAGTTCACACGCTGAAAGAAAGCACTGCAGGGAAACACGTCAATCCCCGAGAGATGGTCCTGGCCCCACTGGTGAAATCTCTGAGCAACGCTTTATAATTCACTCGCATACATTAACCTTTTCCTCCTCAAGGCAGACAGGAGGTCTAGAGTGAGATTCACCAGGACCCCACACACTGATTTCAGAGTCAAACCTGAATCTGAGTCTCAGATGCGTCACCCACCACCTGTGCGATGCCGGGGACATAAACTCTCGGAACCCTTTCCTCATTTGCATTGATGGCGGTCATAATACTGACTTCACATCATGTCTGAGGTTCTCAGTGCGGTCCTTGGCACGCAGAAGAGACTTAACAAAAAGAAAATCCCCTAATGCCGTGCAGCATAACATGTTTACAGATCTGTGACGACAAGACACGGCAGAGAAAACTGTGGGTATCTGTACTGTATTATCTCTTTCTCCACCCCCCGCCCCCCGCCAAAATGAGATGAGAAAAATGAAAACAAAGTAAAACCATTTACTGTGAGCAATTAGGGCTTGTCAGGTGGCTCAATGGTAAAGAATCCACCTGCCAATGCAGGAGACTTAAGAGACTCAGGTTTGATCCCTGGGTGGGAAGATTCCCTGGAGAGGGAAATGACAACCCACTCCAGTACTCTTGCCTGGAGAATCCCATGAACAGAGGAGCCTGGTGGGCTAGAGTCCACGGGGTCACAAAAGTCGGACACAACCAAAGCGACTAGGCACATGCCCACGTGAACAATTAGGTAATACAGATAAGGAAGGAAAAAAACCCAGATGATACAAAGCAGCTAAAATCCCACTAATAACCCTTAGAACATTTTCACTTCTACAGCGGCAAGCTCTCAGCTATGCTCAAATATACAGAATATAACATACACATATAAATACAATTATATACATACATACAGTGTATTTATAACATTCGATGATACCATTCATATTGTTCTTGTCTAATATTTTACTTGTTATATTGTAAACCTCTTTTAACATCAACAAATCCATCTCCATCATAATTGTTTAAGGACTACAAGAGTATTGCGATGAAAAAACAAACCACTAAAGCCGTATTTGTTGAATTTACAGAATTTATCAGTATCCCACATTTATGAGAAACGACTACACTTGTGGTAGCATGTGAGTGTTTTGCTTCTACATCTTTATCAAGATTGAGAAAGGCAGCGTGTATAAATATCAGAAGCCTTAACAACAAAAAATTGTTTTGGTTTGAGTGGGTGTAGCTGAGAAGACTACAAGCTAATACATATACTGGAGGGAATAATATCACAAATCACAATATTCAGTGAGTTTCCAATACATTGAAAGGGGACAACATTTTAAAGACTAGGACTACCAGTGGATATAGATGCCTCTTTCAAGTGTGAAAATCGTTAAGTCTGAAGTTCAAGAGGTGTCCCTGTTTGCGGCCCAATTGTGGTGGAGTGACTTCATGGTACAGAGAGAAGTAAACTGCAAATTTTAGACTCCTGTGTGAACCTAAAAATTATAATCACATTATATGAACTAGAAAACTTTTTTTTTTAATCAGAATTTACCATAGTTAGAAGATATCAAGAATGGGAATGTTTGTGCGGTCTCGATATTTCTAATCTAATTTCCTTCTCAAAGAGAATTAGTTTGGTAAAAACGTATGTGATACAGCTTAACTGAGTTTGCTTGTCTTCGACTGAGAAGCTTGTAACTGGGAAAGTGAAGGTAGCCCTGCGATCAGCAGAGTGTAGAGTGAACTCTTCCTCCAGTTATGAATGGAACCCTTTAATGCATTGCCAACCCTGCTCCTACAAGCAGGCAGGAGGTGGGGAATTGCCAGAGAGCATAGCGAAAGAAAGACAGGACGCACTGTGGCTGCAGAGAAATGCCAAATCAGATACCAGCTGAAAAATTCTGGTATCTGAGACCAAAAGTGGAGAAACACAAGAGTTCGACGTGTGAAACCTGCAACAAATGGACAGGTGACAAACCCTTCACACGCTACTTTCTAAGAAAAGTTCATGCTTTGTCCAGCTTATGTGACTTTTAGGGGAAGCAACAATTAGTGGTGGGGGGCATGTTCTTAGATGAGATTTCTACTGTTCTATGTTGTCCATGAGTAACAGCATCAACACCTGGAGATAAGAACTTAGATCTTAAATTTTAGCTCTGGATGGAAGCAGAGAAAGCATCTCTTCCACAACTCCCTCTAGGGAATTTACTGTATGGAGGAATATGGAGTGAGCTACGTTTAACAGATCTCTTTTTTTTTTTTTTAATTTTTATTTTTACTTTATTTTACTTTACAGTACTGTGGTATACTAACAGATCTCTTTTCATGGTACAGTTCAGGAGCGTGTGAGAAGTTCCTAGATCTAACCATGAACTTCTTAAAGGGATGGAGTTTCTGCTTTGCTTCACTGTCGTGGTCCCTGCTTTCTGCATGAGAGGAAGCCAGGTGGTCAGGCTGTGTTGTGCAGTATCCAGTATAATGTCTCTTTCATGCAGTGGAACCTAAATGACACACGTTCTTAAATGTGCTTTCAAAGGGACCTTCCTTTGCATCCTTTGATGGTGTAGGTGGGCTGGCCCGGAGTACATCCTTTGATGGTGTAGGTGGGCTGGCCCAGAGTACATTCTGTAGAGGAGACCCAGCCACGGAAAATGAGGGTTTAGATTCTAAGACACCCCCATCCAATTGTGTCTCTGGTAAATATGATGCAGCTAGGAAAACTGGGCTGATACTCTCTGTTCGACACTTACAACATATTTTTGGACTACTGATTTAGGAAAGTTCTGTGTTGCCATTGTATAATGTCGTCCTGCGTAAGCACTGGATTCCTTAATATTAACATTCCCATTTACTGGGTGGCTAATTATGCCAACAAGGGCTTCCCTGGTGGCTCAGCAGTAAAGAATATGCCTTCAATGCAGGAGACACAGGTTCAATCCCTGGGTCGGGAAGATCCCCTGAAGAAGGAAAGGGGAACGAACCACCCCAGTGTTCTTGCCTGGGAAATCCCATGGACAGAGAAGCCTGGCAGGCTACAGTCCCTGAGGGTGCAAAAGAGTGGGACATGACTTCATGACTGAACAACACTTATGCCAACAGGTTTTATCTACTATCTTTAATCCTCACAAAATCTCTGTAAAACAGGTTCTCTTAGACCCAGTGTGCAGATAAGGAAAACAAGGTTCAAGACAAGTGGCCTATCCAAGGTTACATAACCAGTAGGTGACAAAGCAAGAATTCAAAGCCAGGTCTGCCTGGCTTTTCTGGCCAAAGAGCAAAGGAGAGGAGCACTGTGGCAACAAGCATGTGGATTTCTGCATGGAAGCCCTGGTACGCAGCATTCTGTCGAACACAAAAGCCAGCACTTGCTCCCACTAAGTAAGCAGACATTTCTTTTCCAGGTTATAAAATAGATAGGGGGCAGCAAGTGAGGATGCTAGAACCAACGTCACCCACAACAGTGAAGGGTGACTTGCGCCATCCAACAGGCGCTGGGCAAACACGCTTCAGGCAGAGGAGCAGGACCAAACTGCTGATAGTTGCAATGACACAAAACGTAGCCGCGGCAAGTCGCTCGAACAATTACTTCGCATCATTCTGATTATGAGCCACAAGCATGCAATCAACAGCACAGAGACGATCTCAAATGATCTCCATCAGCATTTTACTTCAGCTATCAGAGCAGATGGAACAGACTCTCATCTGACCTAAACACAATGTTAATGACCCACATACGAAGAAAATGCAGGCAGAATAGTGGCACAAAGGCAGTGCCCTTGCTGGATACCAGTGGTCATAACAGATGCATTTTATTTCGTTCAACTTTTCCACTTACTACCTCAGAGTAAATAAATACCATTTATGTGTTTCTCATCTGATACACTTATCCACAGTCTAACTCAATTGAAAGACTTAAGTAAGCTTACAAATTCCCCAGACTTAATAATGCATGTGGCACACATCTCCACAATCATATTCCATTGTAAATTTCTGTGAGTTTGCATTTTCCCTGCTCAACTGTGGCCCAGCCCTGAGAGCAAGGAATTGACATCATTTATTTCTGTATTCCCAACATCGAGTCCAGTGTCTGGCATCAACAGTAGACAACCAAAATATGCAGAAATGAAGTCTCATTGGGCCATAAATAAGAAGGCACACTTACTGAGCGGATGAATGACCCCCCAGTTGTTCTAAGGGCCGGATCTGAATTCCAAAATGTGTCTACAAATTGAAAAGATGATGGTACAAATTGAAAAGATTTGGGAAATATATACCATGAAAATCTGTTCCTAGGGGGAAAAAACACACAGATACAAAAATAAGGAAATACTGCCCTCATAACCAACTGAAGAAAATCATTTGCAAGGGGATTCTCACCAAACTGTGCTCAACATTAAAGCCTTTAAACTCTGGAGGAGAGAGTATTTGGGAAGCGGCTTCCAAGGAGGGTAGTTAAAATCACTATAGGTTAGGAACCACGTCTGGAAGAGAAATACTGATTATTAGATTATGGAGGGAGGGGGTAAGAAGTCAACTTTTCGTCTCAAAAAGCAAAGGGAAAAGGCTATAAAGCTTTCAATAGATCAGCACTAAACCAATGGGCTTTTGGTGACTCAGTGGTAAAGAACCTGCCTGCTGATGCAGGAGACATACGAGACCTGGGTTCAGCCTCTGGGTCGGGACGATCCCCTGGAGAAGGAAACGGCAACCCGCTCTAGTATTCTTGCCTGGGAAATCCCATGGATAGAGGAGCCTGGCGGGCTACAGTCCATGGGGTCGCAAGAGTCGATGTTTAGCAACTAAACAACAAATGAAAACTGAGGCTTTCACTATTAGTCGGGGCAGTAAGCCTCACGAAATGCGATAAAGCCTCTATTTCACCTTTAGATAAATATTATATCTACAGCAAAATGTGACATCTCACCAGATTCATCCATTATAGAGATCCTATTTGGATTGTACTGAATGGTTACCTGCCATTCTGTGTGATAAAGCATTTTCAGGGAGACGTTACTCCTAGCTTTATGATTTCCTGGGAGCCTGCGTTTGTGGATGATTATGAGAGCATGTTGTGTGTGCACAGGTCTAGAATTTCCAATGATCTCAAAGGATATTATAAATAATCTTTTTTTAAACTTTTATATTGGAGTAGAGTTTATTAATAATGTTCTGTTAGTTTCAACTGCACAGCAGAGTGATTCAGTTATACATATACACGTATCTATTCTTTTTCCAAATTCTTTTCCCCTTTAGGTTGTTACACAACATTGAGCAGAATTCCCTGTGCCATACAGTAGGTCCTTGGTTACCCAGCAAAGGAGGGATATAGTTTGGGAGTTTGAGATTGAGATGTACACACTGCCATGCTTAAAATAAAAACCTTTTAAATTGAATATTTAATATCCTTGAGTTGCCAAAACATACTATATAAGCTCCTCAAAGTCCGTTCCCATATGCCTTAACAATTCTCCTAGTAATTAGCATAAGTTCACTGCATGAATGGCTAAAGGGTTGAACAGAGGGCAAAACAAAATCAGCAAACCAACAGTATCTCAAAATTCCAAAATTGACCATTACTACCTTAGCAAGGCTGTGTCACTGGCTTGGAGGGAGTGGTAAAAGAAGCAGGATGCTATTTTTAGAGTAAAAAGCTACACGCTTTCTCTGCTGTACATTTCACAGCCATGTCCCTGCAGTATAACTCCTCTTACTGTATGTAAAGATCAGAGCTACTTTACCAAAGTTTAGTATAAATGGGGACTTGCACAGGGCAAAGGCAAGCATCAAATACCGTGACTTTTTTTTTTGGCTATGGCATGTGGGATCTTAGTTCCTTGCCCAGGGACTGAACCTGCTCCCCTTGCACTGGAAGCGTTGGAGTCTTAAACCACTGGACCACCAGCGAAGTCCCCTAGATACTCTAACTTTAAAAAATGCTGCTTGTGTTAGAAACATTTCAGTCACACTGGGCAGGAGTCCTGGTGGTGCTAAATACAAAAGTTATGGCCCCAATCAAACAAAAAAGGCTTAATTAAAGAACACATCTGGACACAAAGTTGGAGTTCAGCAAATTCTCCGAAGTCATTTTCTCTTACATCTACATGAGCTTTACAGCTTTCAAACTACTCGAGTATAGAGTGAACGGTCAGCTGTCAACACCACTATATTGTATCGATTGTTTAACGGTCTAGAATAGTAATCAAACAAAAAAGGCTTAATTAAAGAACACATCTGGACACAAAGTTGGAGGTCAGCAAATTCTCCGAAGTCATTTTCTCTTACATCTACATGAGCTTTACAGCTTTCAAACTACTCGAGTATAGAGTGAACGGTCAGCTGTCAACACCACTATACTGTATCGATTGTTTAACGGTCTAGAATAGTCAAGCGCTGGCAAACTTTTTCAGTAAAAAGAGCCAGATAGCAAATGTCTTAGGTTTTGTGGGTGTGACAATCTGTCACAACCACTCAGCTCTGCCACTGCACCACAAAGGCTGCCATAGACAATACTATACCAATGGGCATGCCTGTGTGCCAAGAAAATTTTATTTGTAAAAGCAAGAGGAGGTGGGATATGGCCCATGGGCCAGAGTCTGTCAATCCTCATCCTTTGATGGTGTAGGTGGGCTGGCCCAGAGTACATTCTGTAGAGGAGACCCAGCCACGGAAAATGAGGGTTTAGATTCTAAGACACCCCCATCCAATTGTGTCTCTGGTAAATATGATGCAGCTAGGAAAACTGGGCTGATACTCTCTGTTCGACACTTACAACATATTTTTGGACTACTGATTTAGGAAAGTTCTGTGTTGCCATTGTATAATGTCGTCCTGCGTAAGCACTGGATTCCTTAATATTAACATTCCCATTTACTGGGTGGCTAATTATGCCAACAAGGGCTTCCCTGGTGGCTCAGCAGTAAAGAATATGCCTTCAATGCAGGAGACACAGGTTCAATCCCTGGGTCGGGAAGATCCCCTGAAGAAGGAAAGGGGAACGAACCACCCCAGTGTTCTTGCCTGGGAAATCCCATGGACAGAGAAGCCTGGCAGGCTACAGTCCCTGAGGGTGCAAAAGAGTGGGACATGACTTCATGACTGAACAACACTTATGCCAACAGGTTTTATCTACTATCTTTAATCCTCACAAAATCTCTGTAAAACAGGTTCTCTTAGACCCAGTGTGCAGATAAGGAAAACAAGGTTCAAGACAAGTGGCCTATCCAAGGTTACATAACCAGTAGGTGACAAAGCAAGAATTCAAAGCCAGGTCTGCCTGGCTTTTCTGGCCAAAGAGCAAAGGAGAGGAGCACTGTGGCAACAAGCATGTGGATTTCTGCATGGAAGCCCTGGTACGCAGCATTCTGTCGAACACAAAAGCCAGCACTTGCTCCCACTAAGTAAGCAGACATTTCTTTTCCAGGTTATAAAATAGATAGGGGGCAGCAAGTGAGGATGCTAGAACCAACGTCACCCACAACAGTGAAGGGTGACTTGCGCCATCCAACAGGCGCTGGGCAAACACGCTTCAGGCAGAGGAGCAGGACCAAACTGCTGATAGTTGCAATGACACAAAACGTAGCCGCGGCAAGTCGCTCGAACAATTACTTCGCATCATTCTGATTATGAGCCACAAGCATGCAATCAACAGCACAGAGACGATCTCAAATGATCTCCATCAGCATTTTACTTCAGCTATCAGAGCAGATGGAACAGACTCTCATCTGACCTAAACACAATGTTAATGACCCACATACGAAGAAAATGCAGGCAGAATAGTGGCACAAAGGCAGTGCCCTTGCTGGATACCAGTGGTCATAACAGATGCATTTTATTTCGTTCAACTTTTCCACTTACTACCTCAGAGTAAATAAATACCATTTATGTGTTTCTCATCTGATACACTTATCCACAGTCTAACTCAATTGAAAGACTTAAGTAAGCTTACAAATTCCCCAGACTTAATAATGCATGTGGCACACATCTCCACAATCATATTCCATTGTAAATTTCTGTGAGTTTGCATTTTCCCTGCTCAACTGTGGCCCAGCCCTGAGAGCAAGGAATTGACATCATTTATTTCTGTATTCCCAACATCGAGTCCAGTGTCTGGCATCAACAGTAGACAACCAAAATATGCAGAAATGAAGTCTCATTGGGCCATAAATAAGAAGGCACACTTACTGAGCGGATGAATGACCCCC
>SJYX01000168.1:0-23199 GCA_006410675.1 Oreotragus oreotragus
CTTTCTTCACAGTCCAACTCTCACATCCATACATGACCACAGGAAAAACCATAGCCTTGACTAGACGGACCTTAATCGGCAAAGTAATGTCTCTGCTTTTGAATATACTATCCAGGTTGGTCATAACTTTTCTTCCAAGGAGTAAGCGTCTTCTAATCTCATGGCTGCAGTCACCATCTACAGTGATTTTGGAGCCCCAAAAAATAAAGTCTGACACTCTTTCCATTGTTTCCCCATCTATCCCCCACGAAGTGAGGGACCAGATGCCATGATCTTCGTTTTCTGAATGTTGAGCTTTAAGCCAACTTTTTTGCTCTCCTCCTTCACTTTCATCAAGAGGCTTTTTAGCTCCTCTTCACTTTCTGCCATAAGGGTGGTGTCATCTGCATATCTGAGGTGATTGACATTTCTCCCGGCAATCTTGATTCCAGCCTGTGTTTCTTCCAGCCCAGCCTTTCTCATGATGCACTCTGCATATCTCAACTAACCTTAATCAGCATTTGGAAATCAATGGACACCAGGCTTCCCTGTCCAGCAGCAACTCCTGGAGCTTGCTCAGGCTCATGTCCATTGAGTTAGTGATGTCATCCAACCATCTTGTCCTCTTTTGTCCCCTCCTCCTGGTGGGGAGTTCTGACAAAATGTGGTCCCCTGGAGAAGGGAATGATGAAGGCAAACCACTTCGTCATTCTTGCCTTGAGAACCCCATGAGCAGTATGAAAAGACTCTGCATGCCACAACTAAAAGATTCCACACGTCACAATGAAGATAGAGGAACCTGAGTGCCACAGCTGGGACCCAGCATAGCCAAACAACAACAAATATATACATGTATATATACATATGGATAAATAAATATTTTTTAAAGAAAGAGAGAAAACCAGTATAATGTCATGAAAAGAACATTGCTCAGAAAGGAAGGGAGAGTGGCGCCTCCTTGTGGGTGCTGGGTGGCCCTGGTCAAGCCATTTAACTTCTGCCTCTCTGGATTTCCTTCCTCAGGCTTAACATGGGGAATAAGAGAGAAGTCCTCACTTTGAGTAAGCCATAAGGCCTGATTCTAGGATGTCTCTTTAGAGGACCGTGACACAGCAGGAGAGACTGTTGCTTCCCAAGTGTTTGTCCTAGGCAGTGACTGAAGCTGGGGCAGGGCTGGGATCCATGTTCATGGCCCAGCTCCAAGCCTCCAAGCTTTCTCAAGTGGGCTCAAGGGTGGCTATGCCCACCGAGAAAACTGGCATAATTGAGGCTCAGAAGGAGAAAGTAGCTTTCTTGCTTACCAAGATGCTTCTATTGGTTGGGGACTCCCAGGCAGAACAGAATAAACTGCAAGATGATTCAAAACTATCCTGAGAAAACCTGTAAACGAATGTCCCATGGGTGCGGTGCTCAGGTTCTAGATCTAGCACTTGCTGGTTCATCCAAAGCTGCTCTCTCTCTCTCCCTGTGTGTGCAGTGCGTGATTGGGTTTTCACTATAGACTAGGAGCCCTGTCCCTAGTCAGTTTGGATTTCAGACAAACAGATCTGTTGTCTGTTATCACATGGCCTCTTCCTGGCTCTTCTCAGAGAGGTGAAGTGTAGGTCGAGTCAGTGATATGCCCCTTGATTCAAGAAGGGAGAGACTACCCCACCTATAGACCTTTTCCAGGGTGAAGCCTGTTCTGTACTATAGCCTTTTCCCCTCATGGGGGCAGGTGATTGACCAGAGGGCACGACCCAGTGTCCGTGGCCAAGCCATTGGCTGGCTGGCAACCAGTGGGGAGGCTGAGCATGAATATTCTACCCAAACAGGAAAACTGAGACCAAAATGATTGTCCCTCTGGGGAATCTGAATTGGGAATGTGGAGAGGGCTAGGTGGTTGGTGACAGGAACCAAAAGGTGTGAGGCTGACAGAAGACATGGGCAGGAGGGAGAGAGAGCCATGAGCAAGACAAAGCTACACCCAAGATCAGGGTGTCTGAATGATGGAGAGAGTATACACAAGGGGGCACAGAGAGCAAAGTTGAAACAAAGAGACAAGTGGAATCCTGCCAATGGACGTGACCTAGAGGGAAGCTCCCTGGGACCTGCAGCTGGGGCCTTTGCACCTTCTTGGGAATTTGGGCTTTCCAGTTGCCATCTCCAAGAGGACCCAATACCCCATGGTTGCTGCACATAGCTGTATAGGGTGTACACTGAATGTGTCATACGTATGGTGCCATGCACCTCCTGCAGTTGTGCAGTGTACAACATCTACAACTGTACACAACAGTCTTGACCAGGGCTCACTTTCTGGGCACGTGGAGACAGCCACATATCCACTGTATGTTTATTCATTCATTCATTCAACACATCATTATCAGGTATGTTTTTAACTGCCTGGCACTGTCTAGGGAGTAAGAGACATGATCCCTGATCTCAGGAGGAGAAGAGAAAGAAAATGAACAAGTAAATGAAATCATTTCAGAGTGACAACTGCTTTGAAGACAAAATGAAATAAATATGATGGACAATGACTTGAAGGGGAGAAAGGCTGTATTAGTTAGGTGGTCAGGGAAGGCCTCCTGAAGGAGGGGACATTTGGACACATATTTAAGAATGAGCCAGAGCGTAGCACTCAAACAACTGAAGGAAGAGTGTTCTGTGTATGTGTAAAGGCCCTGAAGCAGGAATTGCCCCAGACAGGGCCTGATCGTGTAGGACCTTGCAGGATTCACTCTCACTGTGATAAAAAGCATTTGGAAGGCACTGGCATTATTTGCAGCTTTGCAGCGGTCCCGTTACTTGAAAAAGCCAGTGTAAGTCTCTTTTCTTGGCAACTAAAATAGCACACAGTTTGCTGGAGGATTACCATCTTTCCTCCACTCCCCAAGAAGGGTCCATTTTCAGCTCAAATGAGGTCACAAGGAGTCTTCACATAAGAACCATGTCAGATTAGCTCCTTGAGGAATTACTTTCATCATATTGGCTTTCATCCAAGATTATTTCAAGAAACCATCGTGGTAATTCTGTATTTGCATTTGCTCAAAAGTTGTCCAGAGCATGTTAACTTGATATCCTTTATATAAAGCCCAATGTAAGAAATTTATTTTAGAATTTGGTATCAGAAATAAAGAATTGCTGTTTCATTCTTTCTATTATGAGAGAAATGAGATATCCTGTGTTTCCCTTTTTGACCTGGCTACCAGGAAGCTCGGGGCTGAGTCATCACAGAAATGGTTCATCCTTATCGTCAGCTTAGTTATTCCCTCTTTCACTGGACCTAACATACTGTTTCTGTTATACCAACATTTTCATTTTCATTTTTTAAATGAGATCCTTTGTTGTAAGCTGTAGTCTCATTCATTTTTTGGAAAGAAGTGGACAGAGATGTAAATAAAGACTATTTTCATCCAAAATATAAGCAGATGCAAAGTCTGGTTGACCTAGTTCCGCAAGACTTAAGACTGGTAAATTCAAACACACCTAAAGAAAAACAAACATGAATTCCATTTCTTACAATTAGCTTTGGGGTTAGAAAGGAAAACAAATATATCTCCTGGAATAGCTCATAATTCACCCATGCCCTGACATTTGCTGCTGTTTGCGGACTGAGACAAGCCCACTTTATTCCTAACACCGCCTCTCTGGGTGGCGTCTGTGTTCCAGCAGAGTGACGTGACCCTTCTATAAGAGAACCGTGAACCCAACAAAGCAGGACAGAAACCGTTTTCAATTAAAAAGTCGCTCGTGCTCAGGCTGACAGCTACCTCTGACAGCCTGGTAACCTGCAATTTTTCTCCATTGCAAGGACGATTATGTTCCTTCAAATGGCAGCGTAATTAGCCAGGTCTCTTACAGGCTCCCACGTTTGTGTAGTTTTGCTGGGATGTTTCTCCAGGGCTGGGGAATCCATTGCTGGACCTGCTAATGAGCCCTTGGCTGTCAGGGTACCTCTACCAAGTGAGGCCATGCGTGGCATTTCCTCTGGCAAAGCAGGGACATGGACCCCCTCCAGGCTGCCCCTCTTCCCGCAGCATCTCAATTCTCACCCCAGGGGGAAAAAGTAACACCACAATTCCATTCACACTCCTGAGGTTGCTATTCTTTTATCCCAACCCTCCTCCCACAAAATTAAGCAGGCAGTTAAGACTGAGGAAGTCCAGCATGCAAACAATTGGTGCTCACGACTTAAAACAGGCCAGTGGTTCTCAGAGTGTGGTCTCCAGCTCAGCAGCATCTCTTGGGAACTTGACAGAAATGCAGCTTCTCTAGCCTCACCCAGACCTGCTGAATCAGGCATGGACTGGAAATCTGTGTTTCCACAGGCCCTCCAGGGAGATTCTGATGCATGCTCAAGTTTGAGTATCACTACTGGAATGGAGCAGAGCATCGCTGGATTGTAAACTCTGGAAGATTTGAGACCTGTTAATCTAACCTGTGCACAGAGCCCAGGATGAGAATTGAGAACGTACCAAAAAAATTGAGTCTTAATTCTGGTCTTCAGCTTGCTTTATTCCATCACTTCTGTCTGCATTTATGAAGAGGAGGAAACAGCAGTATTGGGGGGAGGGGCAGGGGGCAGTGCAGGAGAAGGATCTGAAGGGATGAGGAAGTAGAAAAAAGAGGATGCCAGAGAATATGCAGCCATGCTTTAAAACCTCCTCAGACAATGAAGGGCTTTCCTGGTGGCTGATACAGTCAAGAATCTGCCGGCAATGCAGGAGACCCGGGTTCCATCCCTGGGTTGGGAAGATCCCCTGGAGGAGGGCATGGCAACCCACTCCAGTATTCTTGCCTGGAGAATTCCCTGGACAGAGGAGCCTGGTGGTCTATAGTCCATGGGGTCGTGAAGAGTCAGCCACGACTGAGTGACTAACGCTTTCACTTCACTTCTACAGACAATAAACAGAAGACAAATGAATAAACAAAAGAATTATTGATCATAGCAACTGCTATGAAGAAGGGAAGAAAGAGGGGAAAGACCACATTTCATTGAGCAGTGGTTCTCATCTAAGATGATTGTCCCCCCGACAGAGGACAGATGGTTACTCTGGCCTCCTTTCTGTTCTGATTTATATCTTTGGAAGACCACTCTAGTGATTGGAAGGAGAATAAATGGGTTGTGGGAGCAAGAAAGGAAGTGGGGAGACTATGAGAGGCTGTCACTGCCACCCAAGTGAGCAGAGATGGTGACTTTCAGGAGAGGGCTAGGAGCAAATGCTTCTGTTTCTTGGGATCTCCTGGACAGAGAAGAATAACTTGCAAGTTCATTTCCAAATCCCAGGGGCTTGACACTGAGGGTCCAAAGCTGCTCTTTGGTGAAAAATCATAGCTTTGCCTGTGTGTGACATAGATGGGTAAGAAGCCTGATTTCCTCGCTGGATTTTCCCAGGGGAATAGGAGGCCTATCCCTTGTGTACCTGCTGCTCTGGTAGTAGCAGGCAAGATGGCAAAGGGAGATGTGAGACAGAAAACTTGCCAGGTTTCCTGATGTGAGAGGTGAGGGAGAGGGTCTCAGGTGACTCCTGAGAGCAACAGGGGTGGGTATGAACCTATTCTGCAGCCCATATGCCAGGGACTGATGCCTGGGGCAACAGAGGAGAGGGATAAGATGAAGGAAACAATAGCAGCCCTCCTGGGAGAGAAGTCTCTAGGGTGTCCACAGCGCTTGCTAGATCGCTAACTCCCTGGGGACTAGGAAACTCAGCTGTCCCCACTGGAGCCTGGCATTCACTCCCAAGGTTACGACAGACCCCCCCCCGCTCCCCTGGGAGAACTAAGGCCCCTTCATATGCCAAGCAGGGTGCTGAGCACAGCCCCTGAGTTTCACAAGCATCTGACACAGACTGGAGAGCCAGTATGGCTTGTCCAGCCCTTGCAGGGACCATGGATAGAATCCAACCATCATCTGTCATCTGTAATATCTGGAGATTAGGAAGCCAGTGAGGGCTACGTGTGCTTTTCACATTCATCCTGCAACACGAGACTGCCCCAACCCCACTCCCCACCCCCCACCCCGGAGCCAACAATGGCGCCAGGAAAGCTTTCACAAAAAGACGTGAGCAAGTGAAATTTTCCATTCCTTTCGTTGCCCTAAAAATTCTACTTACAGGCTCTGGCCTACGTTTGAACTTTCCAGAATAAGGCGATTATTGCTTTTCTCTTTTGTTTTTCTTGGTTACCTGCTGCTTGGTCCCTGGGCTGGGCTGTTTTGGAATTTTTGTAAAAGGATTTCTAAGCAAGTGTCACAATTCTGGTTTGTGGTGATGATGGATGTGCTCAAGAGAGAAATTTTCATGCCAGGGGGGTCCTCCGTAGCTCAAGCTGGGGATGTGTCCGAATCAAACCACAGAGCATCTCTCACAGACCATCCAGCATGTGAAAAAGGTAAAAATGTCAGCCACACAGTCGTGTCCGACTCTCTGTGTCCCTGTGGACTGTAGCACACCAGGCTCCTCTGTCCGTGGGATTCTCCAGGCAAGAATACTGGAGTGGGGAGCCATTCCCTCCTCCAGGGGATGTCTCCTGCATTGCAGGCAGATTCTTTACCGTCCGAGCCACCAGGGAAGCAGGCTACTATTTATCCTCTGTGTCAAGCTGAGCCTATGCGATTTTCATGTTCTTGTCATTCTCAGGCCTTGGGCCCCAGAGAGGGTAAAGCACTTGTCTGAGGTCACGCAGCAAAACAATCTACATACTTTCTTAATTCTGATCTTGTGCTCTAAGGAAGAAGGAATCTTTCTTCTCTAAGGAGGACGTCAATCATTTGTATTTTATGTAAGAGTCTGGTAATAATGAGAACAGTTCAAATATGGAATAGATTGTCTTCTGATTCAGTAAGCGCCTCCTTGATAGAGAGCAAGGATATCATGGAGGGTACTAGTGGCGTGTTAAAGCTGGTTCCCGCAACTCACTGGAGGCTATACTGTGCCCCAGGGCTACGTGCAGTGACGTCTAAAGAATGCATGCTAAGTCACTTCAGTTGTGTCTCTTTGTGACCACATGGACCATAGCCCACCGGGCTACTCTGTCCTTAGAATTCTCCAGACAAGAATACTGGAGTGGGTTGCCATGCCCCCTTCCAGGGGATCTTCCAGACCCAGGGATCTCTTGTCTCCTGCACCGGCAAGTGGGTTCTCTACTGCTAACGCCACCCGGGGAGCCCCACCATGACATCTCATGTGTAGCTTAAGATCAGTCGTGGTGACAGTTTTTATACCATAGAAACTGGTAACTGCTACAAACCCAGGCTTTTTGCTTTTGTTTTTGTTTTTTTTCCCAATAGAGCCAGTTATTCAACTATGTTTTACCAGCACATTCCTAGGACTAACTCACTCATTCATTCATTTGTTTATTCATTCAGCCCACAAACCCTGATCAGGTAGCTGTTGTACGCTTGATACTGGGCTGATGTTGGGTCTCAAAGAATCAAAGGAGAGTCTGCTTTTTAAAGAGGTGCACAATATGAAAATGAGGGATAAACACTCACCCACTCAACTTCATTCAGGGGCTTCCCCAGTAGCTCAGTGGTAAATTATCTGCCTACAATGCAGGAGACCCGGCTTCGATCCCTGGGTTGGGAAGATCCCCTAGAAGAGGAAATGGCAACCTACTCCAGTATTCTTGCCTGGGAAATGTCATGGACAGAGGAGACTGGTGGGCTACAGTCCAAAGGGTCGCAAAGAGTTGAACATGGCTGAGTGACTATGCGTGCAGGCAATTGTGTGCCAAGCACTGTACCGAGGCTCCGAGTGCGTTATTATCTCACGTGATCCTTACAACAGCTTATAAAGTCCATGGAAGAGAGTATCACTGTAGCATTTACTGCTCCTCCCCCCAGTTCCCTGACTCCCCATCCTCACCCCCACCCCTCCAAGGAAGAATACATTCCCACCTGTGGCTATATATGACCCATTTTAGTCAATGAAATGTGAGCATCAGGGTTGTTTTGCACTTCCGAGTGAAAGCTTTAAGAGACAGTAGGTGTTTTGTCTCACAATCTATTCCCTCTTTCAGGAGGCTGGCAGTGTTCCAGATTGAAGCTCCATCAGCCTGGTTTTGAACTGAGGTTAAAATGGAGCAAAACCCTCTGCTTCCCAGAAAGGCTGTGGAATAAATGTGAGAAATAATACTTTGTTATAAGCAACTGAGATTTGGAGGGCCATTTGTTACTGCAGCATAACCTAGCATATCCTGACTGATACAATGTAGATAATAATTCATTTCTTCACAATATAAATGAGGAAATTGATACCCAGAGAGGTTCCTGAACCCAAGGAGGCTGAAGCTAGAATTTGCACTATTAACTGCTCCATCATGGAACTGTGGGGAAGGAGTCAACCGATATTTTGTTCTAATCCTGACTGACATTTTGGGTCCTAGCAAAAACCTAAAACTGAGTCTCTTTCCAATCCACTGTTGCTAAAAACCCATGTTTATTTTAAAAGGAATTTATTCCGTATGTTTCTGACCCTCCTTCACTTAAGCCACCCTAACTGTATTTGGACAGAGTTTGATATTTGGAGAAACTTCTGGGTCACCCTTTCTTTTCCTTCAATAAAAGAATATCAGATGTTGCCTAGAGGCAAAGTGACCCAAGCAGGCTCCAGAGGGTGAGACTGACAGCAGTGTTCCTCCGCCCACTCCTCCAACCACTGCAGCTTCAGAAACGACAGGAGAAGAAAGCATATTTTCAGAAAAATTCTAAGGGAACCAGAGTGATGGTAGATGGCTAAAAGATTGTATCTATTTTGCAGGAGTATGGGGGAAAATGTAGGCTTGCCTAGAGTGGAATTCTTGCTTGGTGATCACGTGAGGGATGGGCAATCTTTATCCCTAACTATCTTTAAAAATCAAGAAATGGAGGGTTGGGGAGGCTGAGGATCAGACAAAGAACAGACAGCTGTTCTCAGATGGGTTGGTTACAGGGCATTCTGAATTGAAGGGTGGCCCCTCAAAAGATATGTCAGCATCCACACACCTGGATGTGAATATGACCTTATTTGGGAAAAGGGTCTTTGCAGGTATAGTTAAGGATCTTGGTATGAGATTATGCTGGATGGTCCAGGTTGACCCTAAATCCAATGACAAGTGTGTGTGTGTTTTCAATATTTATTTATTTGGCTATACTGGGTCTTAGTTGTAGCATGCAGGACCTTTGGTCTTTATTGTGGCATGAGGGATCTTTTTTTTTTTTCAGTTGTGGTGTGAAAATCCTTAGTTGCAGCCTGTGGGATCTAGTTCTGACCAGGGATGAAACCCAGGCCCCTTGCATTGGGAGCTTGGAGTCTCAGCCACAGGACCACCAGGGAAGTCCTGACAAGTGTTCTTATAAGAGGAAAGCCTGGGGAGATCTGAGACAGAAGACCAAGTGAAGCTGCAGGTGTAGACTGGAGTGATGTAGCCACGCATCAAAGAAAGGCAGGAGCTCCCACGGCTAGATTCTCCACTAGAGCCTTCGGAAGCAGCGTGGCTCTGCCAACACCTGGATTTGGGCCCAGTGATACCGATGCCAGGACTCTAAGAGAATACATTTCTGTTGTGTTTGGCCTCCAAGTTTGTGGCAATCCGTGATGGAAGCCCTGGGGCACCAATACACAGGGCTTCTTTACATTCTTAAAACTTCCTGAGGATTCCCAAAGAGCTTTTGTGCTCCACGTGCACTGTATCTGTTGATACTCACTGTATCAAGAATTAAAATTGAGGGGGTTCTTTGGTGGTCCAGTGGCTAAGGCTCCCAATGCTGGGGGCCTGGGTTTGCTCCCTGGTCAGGGAGCTAGATCCCACATGCTGCAACTAAGACCCGGCGCAGCCAAATAAATAATTTTTTTAAGAATTAAAATTGAGAAATTAAAAAAAAAATCCATGCAGTAATTCATTTAAAAAAAACAATAACCTATCTAGTACATGTTGACACAAATAATACTCTTTTTTTTTTCAGAACGAGTAAGTTTTTCCAAAACAAAAAATACAGCGAGAAGTGGTTTACACTTTGCAAGTTTCTTTGATGTGTTTAATTTCTTTTTATCCAAGGAAAATCTAAATTTCTGGAATCCAAAGATAGCTAGACTCTTACCTCTGCTTCTGCGTCTGATCTGTTGTNTTTTTTTTTTCAGAACGAGTAAGTTTTTCCAAAACAAAAAATACAGCGAGAAGTGGTTTACACTTTGCAAGTTTCTTTGATGTGTTTAATTTCTTTTTATCCAAGGAAAATCTAAATTTCTGGAATCCAAAGATAGCTAGACTCTCACCTCTGCTTCTGCGTCTGATCTGTTGTGATATATCATTTTGGTTGAAGCACATGAAGAAAACCCTGCCATACATAGATTGTTGGAAGGAGGGAGCAGAATTGTAACAGCCTTTTTAAATAATCGTGGATATGTTGTTTTGCCTCTAGAAAACTCTGCTGGGCATTCACAAGAGAATGAGAGCAATAAGATGATTCTCTTAATACTATTATAAAAATAGTATTGACCTTGTGGACCCCTGAAAAGCATTCCCTCAAGGTTTCCCCGGGCCATACCTTGAGAATCAATGTGATAGCAGCTGGAAGTGAAAGGAAAAAGAAGACACCAAGACTCCTCTACAGGACCTGGATAAGCCAAACGGTGCTGGTTTGAAGGCAAAGCCCTTCTCACCCTCCTGCCACGGAAGAGTGCAGGGATCGAGCCCCAGCCAAGCGGGAGGGTGTTTTTCTTCTTGTAATTCTGATGGAGAAAGTCCTCAGCTTTTGTTTTGGTGCCGAGACTAATGATCTATGCGACCGTCTGCTACACACGGCAGGGCAGCCGAGGGTTCTGAGCCCAGCATTCCAGGTTTCCAGTAGTTGTGTACGGATGTGAGAGTTGGACTATAAAGAAGGCTGAGTGCCAAAGAATCGGTGCTTCCAAACTGTGGTGTTAGAGAAGACTCTTGAGCATCCCTTGACAACCAGTCCATCCGAAAGGAAATCAACCCTGAATATTCATTGGATGGACTGATGCTGAAGCTCCAATACTTTGGCTCTGATGTGAAGAGCCGACTCATTGGAAAAGACCCTGATACTGGGAAGGATTGAGGACAGGAGGAGAAGGGGATAACAGAGGATGAGACTGTTGGATGGCATCATTGACTCAACAGACATGAGCTTGAGCAAACTCTGGGAGATGGTGAAGGACAGGGAAGCTTGGTGTGCTGCAGTCCCTGGGGCCACGGAGTCAGACACGGCTGAGCAACTGAGCAGCAGAAACCTTAGAGGAACCACTGGCTGAAACCACCCGCCTGGAGTCGGCCAGATAGTGACCTCTTGCTTGAGTTATCTTACAACAGGAGGTCCTGGAAAGGAAAGTGGAACAGACTGCCACCAAAGGGAAGTATTCAGGAAAGGTCAAAAGGAGAAAGGAGATGCCAGTCCATATGTCCTTCCAGGACCGGTCTAGCTGGGATCCACCTTGGCTGAGTGATGCCCGCACCACCATGGAGGACTCTAAGTCAGAGTCGTTGGCCAGAGATAACCCAGAAACTAACCCCATCACCAGAAAATCTGAGCCTGTGAGCCACATGGCAGAGCAGTCCTCTGGGTTCTCTTACCCTGCCACTCTCCACCTGGGCACCCTTTCCCAGTAAAGTCTCTTGCTTTCAGCACGTGTGTCTCCTCGGACAATTCATTTCCGAGTGTCAGACAAGAGCCCATGTTTGGGCCCTCCCCCCTTCTGCAACAAACACGGCAGCTTGGAGTGCCCTCCATGACAAAACAGAATGACAACGCCTGCTCTCTCTCCCCCACTGAATGAGCAAGAGGACTGCTGAGATACACAGGTGAAAGGGCGTTCAGAAAACACAAGCATTTCCCCACATAGATGAGGCTCCCATTTGCAATCTGTAATAAGTGACACCAAGTTTCCCTGTTGGTTTTGTGTTGGTTATTTTGCCTGTCTGGACTAATCATCAAGCCATTCTCCTTTGGTTTCCTTATCCATAAAATAAGGCTGGTGACAAATCATCCTTTCTCCTTCCTCTTGCAAGAATCCACTGAGATAAAATATGTTGAAGTGTCTTGAGGAAGTGAAGACAAGAGAGAAATGAAAACCCCCTCCCTCCCTTCTTCCCAGAAACATGTGTGGAGCCTCTTGCACGTAGGCGCAGTGATAGCAAGGGAGCACCAGGTGTGGTGATGAAATATAAGTCATGTGCAAAGAGACGCCTCCTACGAACCCTGTTCTCCCACCTGGGAGTCCTGGGCTTCCACCCAGCTGTCTGAGGCAAATCAGCACCAGCATCACAGTAATATGCTCTTCCGGAGCCATCCTACCGACTCAGCAGCACCCGAGGTTCTGTTGCATGGGTGTTGTCAACCCTATTTGTGACATGGGATTCCTGTTGGAAAAGTCAGACTCAAGTTGTGATGAGATCAGGATGTCAAACTCATCTTTGGGGAGTGGTCTCTCTGATAAAGCTCCAGGCAGGAAGGGGAATAGGGAAGAGGATAATATGGCACGGAGTGAAACCAGCTTGCTATTCCCTCCTCACATCCAGAATTATCCTGCTTGGTATCCTGCCTCTGCTAAGACCTGCCTCAGACTCTGAAACCTTAACAGCAAAAGCATTAAAGAGAGGAGGGGGACCTCTAGTTTTTCCATGTGGTTGGCTTTCTTGATCTCAGGTTGACTGAGATCTAGCTATTCAACACCCCCAGCAAACCCTCTCTTAATTCTAAACCTGCCAATGACCTTCCATCAAATCAGCATGCAGAAGAATCTGACTCAACCCTAGTGGAACTCATCTTGTAAGATCGGCATATTGATTACAAGGAAATTTGACTTCAGGGGGAAAGAGGAGGAAAGTGACTCTAATGAAAAGGTTCTTCAGTAAAAGAAAAAAGGAAGGACCCAGAAAATGCCCAGAGGTCAATCCATCCATGAATCAGAGAACTTCCATAGTGAAGACCCAACAGTTTTAGGAAAAAATCACAATCCTTTCAGGAGCTTTGACTGCATGCCAGGCACTGTTCTAAATGCTGTGTGTGTCTTACTTAATCTGGCCCCCGAGGGCAGAATTTCCACTACTGCATTAACAAGGATATCTCTTCAAGAGAACTGGAGATACCAAGGGAACATTTCATGCAAAGATGGGCTCGATAAAGGATAGAAATGGTATGGACCTAACAGAAGCAGAAGATATTAAGAAGAGGTGGCAAGAATACACAGAAGAACTGTACAGAAAAGATCTTCACGACCCAGATAATCATGAGGATGTGATCACTCATCTAGAGCCAGACATCTTGGAATGTGAAGTCAAGTGGGCCTTAGAAAGCATCACTACAAACAAAGCTAGTGGAGGTGATGGAATTCCAGTTGAGCTGTTTCAAATCCTAAAAGATGATGCTGTGAAAGTGCTGCACTCAATATGGCAGCAAATTTGGAAAACTCAGCAGTGGCCGCAGGACTGGAAAAGGTCAGTTTTCATTCCAATTCCAAAGAAAGGCAATGCCAAAGAATGCTCAAACTACCGCACAATTGCACTCATCTCACACGCTAGTAAAGTAATGCTCAAAATTCTCCAAGCCAGGCTTCAGCAATATGTGAACCGTGAACTCCCTGATGTTCAAGCTGGTTTTAGAACAGGCAGAGGAACCAGAGATCAAATTGCCAACATCCGCTGGATCATGGAAAAAGCAAGAGAGTTCCAGAAAAACATCTATTTCTGCTTTATTGACTATGCCAAAGCCTTTGACTGTGTGGATCACAATAAACTGTGGAAAATTCTGAAAGAGATGGGAATACCAGACCACCTAACCTGCCTCTTGAGAAATCTGTATGCAGGTCAGGAAGCAACAGTTAGAACTGGACATGGAACAACAGACTGGTTCCAAATAGGAAAAGGAGTACGTCAAGGCTGTATATTGTCTCCCTGCTTATTTAACTTATATGCAGAGTACATCATGAGAAACGCTGGACTGGAAGAAACACAAGCTGGAATCAAGATTGCCGGGAGAAATATCAATAACCTCAGATATGCTGATGACACCACCCTTATGGCAGAAAGTGAGGAGGAGCTAAAAAGCCTCTTGATGAAAGTGAAGGAGGAGAGCGAAAAAGTTGGCTTAAAGCTCAACATTCAGAAAACGAAGATCATGGCATCCGGTCCCATCACTTCATGGGAAATAGATGGGGAAACAGTGGAAACAGTGTCAGACTTTATTTTTTTGGGCTCCAAAATCACTGCAGATGGTGACTGCAGCCATGAAATTAAAAGACGCTTACTCCTTGGAAGAAAAGTTATGACCAACCTGGATAGTATATTCAAAAGCAGAGACATTACTTTGCCGACTAAGGTCCGCCTAGTCAAGGCTATGGTTTTTCCTGTGGTCATGTATGGATGTGAAAGTTGGACTGTGAAGAAAGCTGAGCGCCGAAGAATCGATGCTTTTGAACTGTGGTGTTGGAGAAGACTCTTGAGAGTCCCTTGGACTGCAAGGAGATCCAACCAGTCCATTCTGAAGGAGATCAACCCTGGGATTTCTTTGGAAGGAATGATGCTAAAGCTGAAACTCCAGTACTTTGGCCACCTCATGCGAAGAGTTGACTCATTGGAAAAGACTCTGATGCTGGGAGGGATTGGGGGCAGGAGGAGAAGGGGACGACCGAGGATGAGATGGCTGGATGGCATCACGGACTCGATGGACGTGAGTCTGAGTGAACTCCGGGAGATGGTGATGGACAGGGAGGCCTGGCGTGCTGCGATTCATGGGGTCGCATAGAGTTGGACACGACTGAGCTACTGAACTGAACTGATCACAGTAGGACAAGGAGCAGACCAGGGTAGTATCAGACAGTAAACCGTCTGCCTGCAATGTGGGAGACCGGGGTTCAATCTCTGGGTTGGGAAGATCTCCTGGAGAAAGAAGTGGCACCCCACTCCAGTATTCTTGCCTGGAAAATCCCGTGGATGGAGGAGCCTGGTAGACTATAGTCCATGGGGTCACAAAGAGTTGGATACAACTGAGCGACTTCAATAAATCATTACAGAAAACGGTGAACACATGAAACCAAAGATGCAGGGAATCAGTAAAATGGAAGAGCCTAAAAGCATGGACAAACCTTTAGGAAGGAATTTACCGAGATAAGAAGAACAGGAGAAAGGATGGGAAGTTCTTCAGCTTCCCAAGTAGAAAAGACAGATTTCTCTCAGAGACACCCAAAGCAGGGTATTTCTGGGGACCCTCCTGCTGCAAGCACCAAACCAAAAGCCAGTCTTCAAAAACAGTGAAGAAAGTGATGAGAGCTAAGAAAGTGGTCCAAGTTGTATTATTCAAATGAGACTGCTTCAGAAGGATATGCGTACGCTCACAAACTTTCACAAAATTTACCGCCTAGGTATCATTTTGTGAGACATCAGTGGGGAAGACATTGTCAAGAACTCCAAAGGCTAAAGAAAGAGGAAAGGAATTTCAAAACTCTTGTTGTTTTGGAAAAATTTGTGTGTGATGACCAGAGTTGTTTAGACAAAATAAATAATGTAAATCAGGATGGCAAACTTTGAGGTTAAGATGGTTGATGGAACATATACATCTAACTTTGTTCCCTCCCAAAAGCTCACTAAAAGTTTTTTGGTTTTGGTTTTGGTTATTTAGAAGCTGAAACTTTCAAGGAAAGGCCAAGGAAGGAGGGAACAGCAAGAGTATTTTAGAAGCCGAGAGGTACATGGGATGAGTCGTAACTGATTTAGCAGACCTGAAAAAGCCAAATCCTAAACCCACAATGAGAAAAACTAATGGCAAAAAAGAGCCTAGCTCTCATGGATGATGTTCAAATACAGTTCTTTGCCTTCTAAACATACTATTTATAATTGAAAACAGAATGTTCACAAATTAAATTCGTTCTAGGAATGTGAGACTGTAGAAGCCAGCTAAGAGAAAACAAAATCAATTAATCAAAAAGAAAAGCAAAACTGTTATAACAAATAACAGTTTTATAATAAATAAATGTAAATAGTCCAGATTTATTTATTAAAAGCATAGGGTCTGAAACTGGTCATTCAGAAGAGACACATAAAGCAAATAGAAAGGCAGAATATAATGGCAAATGATCTTCAGTCAAATTCATATGAAAGAAAAGGGATTGATACTCAATAACATAATGTATAAAGCAAAATATTTATCAAGATAAAATTGGCTATTAGTGAAATTTATTTATTAAAAGCATAGGGTCTGAAACTGGTCATTCAGAAGAGACACATAAAGCAAATAGAAAGGCAGAATATAATGGCAAATGATCTTCAGTCAAATTCATATGAAAGAAAAGGGATTGATACTCAATAACATAATGTATAAAGCAAAATATTTATCAACATAAAATTGGCTATTAGTGAATCTGAGTGAACTCCAGGAGTTGGTGATGGACAGGGAGGCCTGGCGTGCTGGGATTCATGGGGTTGCAAAGAGTCAGACACGACTGAGCGACTGAACTAAACTGAAGTTAGTTTGTAATGAAATCAAGATAAGGATTCATAAACTATCAGCTAAATAACATTAGTATAAAATGAATAGAATAAAAACTGGTAGTAATATGAGGAAAATTAATAAAAGGGAGTGTATTATGGATCTGCAAGTTCATGAATAAAGGAAATAAACAATGAATTGACTACATAGAACTTATAAGCTTGCCAAACTTACGCTACATAAGCAAGAATTATACCTTCATTTGAGAGTTCATAGTTCTTACAGAAAAACAATCCACAAAAACTCAATTTAAGGAACAGAAAGAAAATATGCATGTTCATAAATATTCAATGCAGCATAATCTACAAAGTAAAAACTTAGAAACCATCTGCATGAGAATAATAGCTTCGTAATTCATGGTCCAGCATCATGATGAAATCTTATGGAAGGAGATCAGTCCTGGGTGTTCATTGGAAGGACTGATGTTGAAGCTGAAACTCCAATACTTTGGCCACCTGATGTGAAGAGCTGACTCATTTGAAAAGATGATGGGAAAGATTGAGGGCAGGAGGAGAAGGGGACAACAGAGGATGAGATGGTTGTATGGCATCACCGACTCAATGGACATGGGTTTGGGTGAACTCCAGGAGTTGGTGATGGACGGGGAGGCCTGGCGTGCTGCAGTTCATGGGGTCGCAAAGAGTCAGACATCACTGAGAGACTAAACTGAACTGAATTGAATATAAGGTTATTTTGAAGAGTATGTGGAAACATGGGGAAACGTTTACCATGCCAAGTTAAAAATGTATGAATATTTTTTAATGTACGAATACAAAATATTATGGACATTTTTATTTCATAGCAAGTGAAAGAAAATGTCAAAAAATATGATTAGCTTTATACAGAACGATCAAGTTATTGCAGCTTTACTACGTGAATGTTATCATTGTATTTGTTTCCAATTAAAATAGATACATCAAGATAAATCAAAAAATTAATAAGACAAAAATCCAGGGAAAAGAAAATAGAACTTTCTTACCAGATTGTATCTCCTGTCAGTAAGTTTTTGAATATTTTGTAAAACACCTGAGTGGATAAGGTTTCGGCACAAGGGATAATCTGAATTTATTTTTTTTATCATTTGGATAGGGTCAAAACTTGCTGATAAATACTCCTTTGAAACAGAAATTAAATGATTTAGTAGATCCCAAACCAAGAGGTGCAAAGAGGGGAACATCCATTTCCTTCGATCTAGGGACCCAAGTAGTTTGAGGACCCTCCCAATTTCCTGGTAGCTCAGTCAGTGAAGAATCTGCCAGCAGTGCAAGAGACCAGGGTTCAGTCCTTGGGTCAGGAAGATCCCCTGGAGAAGGAAATGGCAACCCACTTCAGCATTCTTGCCTGGAAAATCCCATGGACAGAGGAGCCTGGCAGACTACAGTCAATGGGGTTGCAAGAGTCGGATGTGACTTAGTGACTAAGCCAAGCTGATATTCTCAGCCTGCTCTCCTGCACCCCACAGTGTGCGTGTGTGTGTGTGTGTGTGTGTGTGGGCACAGACAGGAAAGGATCTCTGTTTCTTTGCATCCACACCCCGTGGTTGAAGTCTCTTCTTCAATCCCCACCTAAGAAGCTCATTTTGGATTCCATTTGGCAGACCAGAGAGTGTGACGGAGACAGAGAAGGTTCCCTGGAACTGTGGACCCATTGGGAAGAGATTACAACTTTCCAGGGAAGACAATGAGAAATGTATGTTCTTTCTGGAAAAAGGGAACGTGTGGCTATTTTGACATTGCTTACAAGGTTATGTTCCCTGCAGACAGTAAAGAGGTGAAGGGGGTAAGAGGAAAAAAAGAAACATGTGTCTGGCAGCCACTTTTTTGGAACAATGTTTAAAACCCTTTGTCTATTCTTGTGAAAAATCTGTGATTCTGAAAAAACTTCCACGTTCAGCAGAGGTGGGCTTGGTTTTTTGCAGAGTGCCTAAAGTAATTCAGAGCTCAGTGTAGTGAATAACTGTGGTAATTTATCTTGTTAATGATGTCATTATTAAAGCAGGTATACCTCCATAAGATTGATTTTCATGTGTAATTTACAGGCTGCCTTGAAAAGGAATTTATAAAGGTAATATTAATAGCACAGCCATTGCTAGAATAAGCGTAAAACAACCCAAGGTCATACCTTTGAAGGAAAACACTTGTTTGAGTTAAAAGACTATATATTTGTTCAAAAGTGTGGATTTATTATTTTATAGGTTATTTCATCCTTTTAAAACAGAAAAAAAATGCTGTTGGTTTTTCTCTAAGTTTAAAAGCAGTACATGGAAACCATACATTGAAAAATACACAAGAGCTTGAAGAAGAAAATAAGGCTCCCATATTATCCTCCAGAGATATTCATTGTTAAGTTGCTGGTATGAATCATGTCATTTTTCTTTTTTTTCACTTATAGACATTTTATGGGGAGGTAGATCTTAGAAGAAACTCTATTTCCACAGACTTCTGCTAACCACATGGAGGAGAAGGGTTAGTTGGAGGGTTTGGCTAGGTAATCTCCCTGAAGGGTTCACAGAAAAGAGTTTAGACAGCCGGGGAAGCCACACTTTCCTCATCTTGATCCATCTACCAGTGGGATGGCATAAGATCCCTCCAAGGCCACCTAAAGTGCCTCAGATTACGCGAGGACCCCAAGTCTACATGGTAATGACTTTAATTAGTTCTGAATGGAGGGACTCCCCTGGTGGTCCAGTGGCTATGACTTGTGCTCCAAGGCAGGGGGCCCAGGTTCAACCCCTGGGCAGGGAACTAGATCCCACACACCATAACTAAGACCTGGCACAGCCAAATAATCAAATAAACAAAAAAAAATATATGTATATATAATTTTAAATCCTGAATAGAAAGTTCTAGAAAAATGCAATTAGCACTAAACAATTGGGAAGGAAAACTGGTTAAGGGAAGACTGTCTATCTACCAGTGTTGACCAATAGAACTTCTTTTTAAGTTTTTTTTTTTTTAACGTGGACCATTTTTAAAAGATTTATTTATTTATTTTAGTTTTATTTTTCGGCTCTTCTGGGTCTTTGCTGCTGAGAGTAGGTTTTCTCTAGTTGCGGTGCGTGGGTTCCTCTTGTTGCAGACCACAGGCTCTAGTACACAGGCTTCAGCAGTTGCAGCACAGTAGTTGTGGCACACAGGCTCAGCTGCTCCATGGCACGTGGGATCTTCCTGAACCAGGGATCAAACCACTGTCTTTTGCATTGCAAGGCAGATTCTTAACCACTGAACCACCAGGAAAGCCCTATATGGGCCATTTTTTAAAGTCTTTATTGAATTTGTTACAATATTGTTTTGTTTTATGTCTTGTTTTTTTGGCCATGAGGCATGTGAGATCTTAGCTCCCTGACTGGGGATTGAACCTACACCCCCTGCATTGGAAGGCAAAGTCTAATTACTGGACCACCAGGGAAGTCTCAAACCCACAGAACTTTCTGCAGTGATGGAAATGTTCTACCATTTGCATCCCCCCCACTGCCCCCTACCCCTCATCATGGCTCCTGAGGTCTTGCAATATGGCCAGTGGAACTGAGGAACTGAAATTTAAATTTTATTTTATTTAAATGTAGAGAATCACATGTGCAGAGTGGTTACTGTATGAGCACAGCTCTATGCAAATACCTGGGTTTCCCAGAGGAGCCTGGTGGGCTATGGTCCATAAGGTCACAAAGAGTCGGACATGACTGAAGTGACTCAGCACACACACACGCTTGGAAATATCCAGGCCCGAGATAGCAAAGAGGAATGTTGGAAAATTATTAACCTGGGAATTTGCTTTCCTGCTGGAGATGCTTCCCCTTTCAAGTCATTTAACTCTGAAAATGTCCCTTCGTTCCCTTCCCAACAGTTTTGAAAGATCACGAAGATTTTTACTTAGAGCTACTGTTATAGAGGATGCTCATTTGGACTTCATAGACACTGGGTTCCCCAAGTTGGACTCATTAGCGCTTAAAAAGTTTAAAGCCACTGAGAAAAAGGAAACAAAACAAAACAAGAGCTTTAAATGTTTCTAAAAATGTATGCCAGCTTCAGTCCAAACAGACAATTGACAATATCCAAGCGATAAGGATGACATCCAAAGCCGAATGTTGATGGCGTTAAATTCTTGTTTTGCATGAATCTTTCTGATTTTCATTATGGAGGTTGCCTTTCATGCTTAGAGGAAGAACAAAGCCCCATCTTTCCTTAAGTGGACCTCCTTTCCTGGGTTTGGGTGGACGAGTTAATCAGGAATTCAAAGCCAAAAGACACGAAGCTCGGATCCCAAGTTTCAGCGTAGAACTATGTGTCACCTACTACATTTCTTTGTGGATTGAGGGAACATGGGTAGTGATGGAGCAAAGGGGGAAAGTGAGATGGGTCCCTGGTTCTTGGGCTGGAAGAGACACCTCGGAAAACGCACACAGTTTGGTTGAAAGTGTTTGGTTGAAAGTGCACTGAGCTTAAGTGAAGACCTGCTGTTCTCAGAGCTTGTAACTTACCTGGTATCTGTGGTTGGTCTCAACAGCCTCACTGTCTTCTGAAGATGGAAAAAACTAAGAAGGTCAGAAGAGCCATGTGAAGCAGACAAGAAACCACTTGGAGTCTAAGTCCAGGAGAAAGTCAAATCTGAGAATATGACTTTCCACTTTCTGTGTGTTCTCTCAGGGCCTGAGGGCAAACTGGGGTACTGATTTGAATCGCCAGGTGCTTATACACAGGAGCGAGACTGGCGAAAGCTTTATTGGTGTGGGGAGTGGAAGTGAACTGGAAATAGCTGACTGGCTGGGGTTTGGAAGTTACTGCAGTCAACAGATTTCTGGTGCCACTTCTGAGGACTCTCCACTGGGCAGTGCGTCCTCTGCACGGGGCCTTGGCACAGCAGGTGACAGTCTGTGTTTGCAGGGCTGAGGCTGATGGCTTCAGTGTAGCCTGGGCAAAGACCCAGGAAGGCAGGGCTCCAGCTAAGGACATAGCTGTTCTGTTTCCATCCCAGCCCAGCAACTCGGGTGGTAACCTCTGCAGGGCTCAAGAACCCACCCTACCCGCTTTGGGTAACTCCCTGGGGGCCTGATAAGGAGACTCAGAGATAGAGGGTGTGTTTTTCCCGCGGAAGCAGCATCACCAAGTGCAGATGCTAAACCATATATCTCTATGCCAGGTTTATAGCAGTAAGATTAATTAAAGAGGATTTAGGTTGGTAACTTGCAAAATTCACATCCTAAGATACTCATTTGGAGAAATTCTAAACAACAGTGCCTTAAATAACATAAATATATAATAGAAATCTGCAGTCAGGCAATTTAGGATTAAGTCAAGGACCCATAATCCTATCTTGTTTCTTTGCCATTCTTTGCATGGATTTCTTCCTCAAGAAACAAAATGGCTGTTAAAGCAATAGCCATCATCTCCTCATTCCAGTCAGCAAGAAGGAAGGAACAAATATTAGAGTGCCCTCTCCTTTGAAAGATACTTCCAGAAAATTACACATACTTCTTCCACTTCAATCACTGGCTAGAACTTAATCCCTTGCCCACTGCGAGGGAGACTGGGAAACGTAGTCTCTATTTCAGAAGTCCATATGCCTAGCTGAAAATTAGGAGTTCTTATACAGGTAGGAGTGATGCTTTGTTACTTTCATCAGGCGAGTGTATGCTTCCCTGTTCTTGTCTCGTCACAACAATGTTTTGGAGCGACGGACATTAAAGCCCTCAGTGCGTCACAGCTCTCGGGTCTTGAACAAATCATAGCTTTAGACAAATCAGTGTTACAGCTCTATTTTATTTAGAAGATAGCAGGAGACGCCATCCTCAAAGGAGAGAGTGGAGGAGCACGCCAACATGCGCTGCGGTGGAGGCAGGGCGGGTGTAGAGGAGAGAGAGAGCAAGAGAGCGCTTGGCTCCTGCTTTTATATGCTTTCTTCCCCCTGGGCTTGCCCTAGGCAACTTGGGCTTAGTCAGGAGTGCTGTTCTACCTGAAGTCCTCTCTCTGGTCCTCGGACCTTCCTTTAAACTTCCTCTGTTCTATTTTCGCTGGCTTTTCTCTTCCTTGTCTTTTCAGTTCAGTCGCTCCGTTGTATCCGACTCTTTGTGACCCCGTGAATCGCAGCACGCCAGGCCTCCCTGTCCATCACCAACTCCCGCAGTTCACTCAAACTCACGTCCATCGAGTCAGTGATGCCATCCAGCCATCTCATCCTCTGTCGTCCCCTTCTCCTCCTGCCCCCAATGCCTCCCAGCATCAGAGTCTTTTCCAATGAGTCAACTCTTCGCATGATGTGGCCAAAGTATTGGAGTTTCAGCTTTAGCATCAGTCCTTCCTTGAACACCCAGGACTGATCTCCTTTAGGACTAACTGGTTGGATCTCCTTGCAGTCCAAGGGACTCTTAAGAGTCTTCTCCAACACCACATTTCAAAAGCATCAATTTTTCGGGACTCAGCTTTCTTCACAGTCCAACTCTCACATCCATACATGACCAGTGGAAAAACCATAGCCTTGACTAGATGGACCTTTGTTGGCAAAGTAATGTCTCTGCTTTTGAATATGCTATCTAGATTGGTCATAACTTTCCTTCCAAGGAGTAAGCGTCTTTTAATTTCATGGCTGCAATCACCATCTGCAGTGATTTTGGAGCCCCCAAAATTAAAATCTGACACTGTTTCCACTGTTTCCCCATCTATTTCCGATGAAGTGATGGGACCAGATGCCATGATCTTTGTTTTCTGAATGTTGAGCTTTAAGCCAACTTTTTCACTCTCTTCTTTCACTTTCACCAGGAGGCT
>SJYX01000168.1:23510-39461 GCA_006410675.1 Oreotragus oreotragus
GTACTCCTTTTCCTATTTGGAACCAGTCTGTTGTTCCATGTGCAGTTCTAACGGTTCCTTCCTGACCTGCATACAGTTTTCTCAAGAGGAGGTCAGGTGGTCTGGTATTCCCATCTCTTTCAGAATTTTCCACATTGTGATCCACACAGTCAAAGGCTTTGGCATAGTCAATAAAGCAGAAATAGATGTTTTTCTGGAACTCTCTTGCTTTTTCCATGATCCAGCAGATGTTGGCAATTTGATCTCTGGTTCCTCTGCCTTTTCTAAAACCAACTTGAACATCAGGAAGTTCAAGGAAACTCAGTCTTTAGTATAGGGTGCTCGTGCTGCTGCTAAGTCGCTTCAGTCATGTCCGACTCTGTGCGACCCCAGAGACGGCAGCCAACCAGGCTCCTGCATCCCTGGGATTCTCCAGGCAAGAGTGCTGGAGTGGGGTGCCATTGCCTTCTCCTTAGTATAGGCAGTGTAAATATATTTCCTATGTTGACTTCCAAATTTATAAATCTTTCCTCAACTGGCTTATCGACTGATACATGTTATCTCTACTCTAAGATGGTTAAAGAATAGTGTTTTCCCATGTTTTCTTCTAGCATTAGTAAGCCAATATTTTTACCTTTAAACAATTTGCTCATCTGAAATTTATTTTGTCATAAGAAAAAAATTGTCCTTTTTCCAATAGTCTGTCAGTGAAATTTATGGAAAAGCTATAATTTTCCAACTCATTCTCTAGACCATACGCTTCTGTTTGTGTGTTAATTTTGGATTCTATTGTGTTTTCTCATTTATTCATGGCTGTGTCACACTATTTTGTTCATAATATGTTTTGCTGTCTGCCTAGGGCCAATGCCCCTTTTTCTTTCTTCATTTTTTCAAAATATTCCTGAATATTTTTACTCCTAACTTAGAATCAACTTGTCAAGTTTTTAAAAAGTGTAATATTTCATTGTGATCATGTTAAATGTTTAAGTTAATGTGGAAAAATATAATCTCTCAGGAATATTGAAATTCAGTGTGTTGTGTCCTAAAGTTTGTTCATACATACATCACAAATTTTTTAACACTCTTTCATATTGTTTTCCGTCATATATGGTATACATTCTTTCATATATGTAACTGCTTCTTTTGGATACATGAGAGATATGGTTTTTATATATTTGTATGCAGCTATGTTTCTATATTTGCTGGGGTCCAGCCCCGGTGGATCCAGGGAATTCGAAGGTGGGGACGGACGGCGTCCTTGGGAAATACATAATTAATTACAGATAGAGAGATTAGAAATGGATAGTGTAGTAGGAAATATTAGTGGAGAAAAAGAGGCTGAATAACTTGGTTTACATGGAATAGCATCCATGCTCCAGATGGGAATTCAGCTGGAAAAACGAGGTAAAAAAGAATGACATGGGGGAGTCAGTCTTTCCAGAAACTGAACCCATTTCTTTATTTTTCAGGTTTTCTTATATGCCTTTTGTTACATATAGGGATGAATACAGAGTCACATGGGGGTCAGCAGTCCTGACCCTGATCAAAGTCAGGTGCTTTACATAAAAAAAGGTCTTTGGGGTTTTACATCATCTTCTTGCCATAAGGCTCGCTGACATTTTATGATCCTTTCTTTCTGATAACCAAAAAACTTATTTTTTCCAAGGGTGTTTTTTCTTAAACCAGGCACCACCCTCCAAATAAAGTTGCATTCCTATAGGGTGAGGGTGTAGTGAGTTACAATCAAGAAAGGAATTTATTTAACCCAAGGTTAACATGATTAATCTTAAAGGTTAATTCTTATTTCTCCTATATGCTTAAAGGTTAATACTTATTTCTCCTATATGCTAGTTATATTCATTATAAGGGCAGGGAATATGGAGATTTAGCAGCAAACATCAGCCCAACAAATGAAAATCCTTTCACCAATGCTCCCCTTAAGATCTACTTAGTCTTAAGATAGTGATAAAGTTACATTTTTACATAGCAAGGACACAGTGATTTATAACAAAGTACAGTGATCTATAACAAAAGAGAAAATTCGTTAACTCAAAAAGTCTAGTATTGCTAACCTTAAAAACTACTGTATTTCCTTTTTTATATTCCAAATACATTGATTAATATGTTCCCAGGTGCCTAAGGATATGGAGGCCTGGCGGCAATCATTGACTCAACAATGAGAAAAGCCCTATGCTAATACTCCAAACTCTCTGTGCTGTTTATGGTTGAGAGGTTGTCACACAAGCTAGTCTGTCAGCAGAGAGGTTTGACCTGAGACACCCTTGTCCCACCCAGGGCAGGGAATTAGCAGCAATTATTGACACAACAAATGAAAAAACCCTTCACCAATATAATTTTCAATCAACCCACTATACTAATAATTTCTAACTTCCCACAAGAATTTGCCTTTAGTAAGTCTAAAACATCTCGTGCCTCTCACAGTTGGGGGGCTGTAAACCATCACATGCGGCTGGACGAACCTATACAGGTGGGCTAGATAACCTTCAGAGTTCGTAAGCTGAAACACTCTTGTCACGCCCAGGAATTTTTATTGACTTGGAGCTGCACGTTTACTCCTTCTCCGAGAGAAACGGTTATGGGGGAAAGCTCCCCGGAAGGTCAAAGGTGTAGGTGAGAGCAGAAAACAGACTCTGGTTTTGGGGTAGATGCTCAGGAACAGGGGGTCTCCTGAGGCTTGATCACGCCTTTGCGTATGCCGAAGCCTCCTTCCTCATGACCTTTGCCATGGGCTGAGTTCCTCACGCTGGCCCCCGGCATATATTGTTTTATAATTTTCAGCTTTCAAATTTTCCATGAAAATAATTGTATCATTTCCAATGAATACAAATTGATTTGTTCCCCAATTTTTATACCTTAATATTTTCTCTAATTTCTTGTCATCACTAGTACCTCCAGGGCTTTGCTGAAAACTCTCAAAATGTTCTCTTATGATATATAACACTAACTATTTCATCTTGTAAAAGGAAAATTGTTTTATTCTAAGTTCATTAAAGGTTTCTGTTTTCTTTAAAATGAAAAAGGGATGCATATCTTCACTGGCTTTTCACCATCTATGTTGGTTACTATTATATTTTCTATGTGATGAATTAGAAAGTATTGTAATGTGACATATTATATTACACCAACACATTGTTTTATTATATTGAAAATCACTGTGGATGGTAGCTACTGCCATAAAATCAGAAGAAAATTGCCTCTTGGCAGGAAAGCTATGATAGACTTAGTTTGTTGAAAATCAGAGACATTACTCTGCTGACAAATGTCCGTATATTCAAGGCTGTGGTCTTCCCAGTGGTTGCGTACAGTTGTGAGAGCTGGACCATAAAGAAGGCAGAGCACCGAAGAACTGATGCCTTCAAACTGTGGTGCTTGGGAAGACTCCTGAGAGTCTCTTGGACAGCAAGGAAATAAAACCAATCAGTCTTAAAGGAAATCAACACTGAAAACTCATTGGAAGGATGGATGCTGAAGCTGAAGCTCCAGTATTTTGGTCACCTGATGTGAACAGCTAATTCATTGGAAAGGTTCCTTATGCTGGGAATGATTGAGGGCAGAAGGAAAAGAGGCATCAGAGGATAAAATGGCTGGGTAGCATCACCAATACAATGGACATGAACTTGGACAAACTTCGGGAAGTGGTGAGGGACAGGGAAGATTGGCATTCTGCAGTCCATGGGATCCATTCTGCAGTCCATTCTGCAGTCCAAGAGTGGACATGATTGGGTGACTGAACAACAGTTCCTGAAATAAATTTGTCTTAATTAGAATATATATTTACTGGGCTCCTGGCTTTGGTTTTCTAATAGTATTTATGAATTTTTGCATTTTCATTCATAAATAAAGTTGAACTACAAATTTTTAGTATATGTTTAAGGGTTTGGGTAATGATACTATGCATGTGTCAAAAATATTCTTAATGTTTTTCAAATTTTACAATAATTTAAATATTATTAGTATTGCCTAATTTTTAAGGTATGCTAGATAGAATTCCTCTGTGGATTTTAAGGCAGGTAGATATTTGATTATTTTTTTCATGAAAGAGTAAGCTAAATTATTTTTGTTGTTAATATGGTTTTTAAAGAAAACATTCTCTTTATGACTCACTAATTTTCATTTGTGTCTGTGTTAATACTTCCATTCTATTTTCTTGTATTGTGTTGTTTTTATTCACAACTTCTTGAATAAGTTTTGCAATCAATTTGTATGTTTTCCACTTTTACATTAATTCATGTTTTTAATAACATACTGCTACTGTTGCTAAGTCGCTTAAGTTGTGTCTGACTCTGTGTGACCCCACAGATGGCAGCCCACCAGGCTCCCCCATCCCTGGGATTCTCTAGGCAAGAACACTGGAGTGGGTTGCCATTTCCTTCTCCAATGCATGAAAGTGAAAAGTGAAAGTGAAGTCGCTCAGTCGTGTCTGACTCTTAGCGACCCCATGGACTGCAGCCTACCAGGCTCCTCCATCCATGGGATTTTCCAGGCAAGAGTACTGGAGTGGGTTGCCATTGCCTTCTCCGTTAATAATATACATTTTCTTCTAAAAAATGTTATAATTCATTATTTCTATATGCAATATTTTCTTCATTTTTAAAATGTTTTTCAAAATGAATTTTGTTTCCAAGAGGAGATTTAAATATAGCTTTGCTTTTATCAGTAGTATTTGAAAATTACCCCATGGACTGCAGCCTACCAGGCTCCTCCATCCATGGGATTTTCCAGGCAAGAATACTGGAGTAGATTGCCATTGCCTTCTCTGCCACTTCTCAGCATTAGAGCCAAAACTTCAGCCTGGAATCTGATCATCTGGATTACTTAAAGATACTTTAAAAATCTTTTTATGTTTAAATTAAGACTCATCTGGTAATACCAACCTCCCCAGCTGAGCATCTGATACCATCAGAAATAGTTTAAACATGTGTTGGTGAAATGATGGTTCTCATCATAAGAGGAACAAAAGGAAGGAAACTCATGAAAAGTTCCTGGCTGCTTTGTATTTTATTTACAAAAGGCTAAGCTCTTCTATAAAATTTATAAAATTTATGAATGGTCATTTTCAAGTGTAAGTGTGGAGCCATACAGACATTCTATCTTTGTCTCAACACCAACATCAACTGGGCATCAATATCTGAAAATGTTGTAGGAACTTTTAATACCTAAAAGTATAACACTCTTACATTGCTGATGTCAATATTTAGGGCTAACCTGTCACCTAAAGAGAGCCCTCTTCGATCCTTCCAAATAAATCCAAAATACCATGTCTGCAAATCTGAGCATAGTCTGTTTTTTGCTATGGGATGCAAGCCTCTTAATTAGTCTCTCTGGCCCCATTCTCTTCTGACAATACCACACCTGGCTAAGCAGCAGCCTTCTTAAAATGCCAACAATGAAAATATGGAAGTCCTGGGAGGAAGCTAAATTTGGAATGAATATGAACTCACTTTTAGGCTTATTAAGTTTGAGAGGATAAAAAGGCCATTAAGGAGAAGCCATTGCAAAGACAGCGACAGATTTAGAAAGTACAAGAGGAAATGAGATCATCACGTGTAAATTGGAGTCATGCAAATAAAGAGTAGAATCATGAGTTCTCTTTTCTCAGTCTGAGAGTATAGAACAATGGTGAGCAATTTTTTTTTTTTTAAATGAAGGCCACTTAAAAGGAGCAGAAAATGTTTCTGGACCTCCTTTTGTTTTTTTTTTTAAACAAAATGAAAAGAATGTTACTTCCATATGAAGACTTTATACTGTGGAATGATTTATTAGGATATGAGTATGTATTCATTCTTCCTCGGGCAGTGTTTTCCAACCTTTCTTTGTTTGATATATTTGTGACATGAAATTTAGAGACATGAATAGTTGGAGACACGTTAGTAGGGCAGTAAGAAGACAAGGGGAATAATTCACCCAGAAAGGAGCTGAATCAAACTTTCAGACGTTGAAAGAAAGAGAGAAGGGAGAAAATAACCAAAAGCTCAGTTAACTGGTTCCTAGAGAAAGTTTGGGGGTTTGTGTTTAAGGCCTAAAGAGAATAGAATGGACCTCAAGTGTCAGTCTGTAACCATGAATGGGTTCCTTATAGGTGCTCTTTGAGAGCTGCAAGTAATGATTAGAATACCTTTCTAAGATTATGGTGTATCTTTAAATGTGATCCTAAGAAGAGTCTGAGGTAGGTGGGATCCCAGAATTAATTAAGGTTACGAGAAGAATGCCAATGAGAAATTTGCCAATAGTTTTGAATTTTGCTAAAATATTATCTGGTCCTATGTAAGAAGTCATGACAGAAGCAGCTTTCAAAGCTGTTATAACTTAATTTGCATTGCTTTTTAGCATGTATAAATGTTTTCATATTTATATCTCATTTTATCTTTGGAATCACTCCTTCATTTATTATTGCCCCCAGTTTAAAAATGAGGAAATTGAAGCTTAGCGGGGTGAAAATCAGAAACAGATCCAGGGTTTATAATTAATTTCAGTCAGGGGAGTATTTACTGAGCTTCAATGACTGAACTTCAGGTTATATTAGATGCTGGTTGTATTATGAGTAAAATGTGCACCCAGCCCTCAACCACTCAGCCGGTCTTTTCTCCAGTTCTCTCCCAGAGCTTTGCTGTTCCCTCTGAGCTCAGGCTGGGCTGGTTCATGGTGCAGTCCACAGCTGAGCATCACCTACCCAAAGCGCTTATAGGTTGCAGTTTACAGGAAGAATTGACTCCAGGGTACCTGGCAGTTCCATGCCTATGCTGCAGTCGTCAGAGTTGCAAAGGTAAAGAAGAAATGGGGAATCTTGTACACTGTGGGGAGGAGAATAAATTGGTACAATCACGTTGGAAGGACATGTTTCATTATCAAAGCTAAAGATGCCTTTACAGTCTTACAATGTAACAATTCCACTTCCCCATGTATACAAGAAACTCTCCCTCAAATGCGTAAGGAGATGTGTAAATGAATGTTCACTGAAGCTTTGTCTATAATAGGAAAATAATTGGAAACAACTTAAATATTCATCAACCTGAGACTGGATAAGTAAATTTGTGTATGATCATATAGTAGAATATAATATTATAGTTAAAGTAAATGAACTAAAACTGGAATTAGAATATGCATAAATCTCAACTAATGGAATACTGAGTGAAAAAAAGTGACAGAAGATAAAGTATGCTACCATTGACATGAATGTTAAATGCATCAAATGATACTGCCTATTTCCATTTTTAATAGCATTTTAAAATATTTGTGGTAATGATAAACTCTGAATTTAGGATAGTTGTTACCTTTGCTGAGAAGGCAGGATAATGATAGAGTATGTAGAAGCCATTAGCCAAATCTGTGTTTCTTTTAAAAGAAAAAAAAGCAAAAAATATGGATCTAAAGTAAATATGACAAAAAGTAAATATGTGACAAAGCTGGGTGGGAAAGACAAAGCTGAGTTTGTTTTATTATTTTTCTATACTCTGTACGTTTGGAATATTCCGTTTAAAAATATCTCTGGGCCATGGGCCCTGGAGTTCTGGGATTCTCTTGTGTTTTTTACTTTTGTGCAGATTTGTTTCTTTTTCTTCTCTCATGCTGGAATTCCATCCATTCTTTGATATCTAGCTCAAGTCTCACTACCTTATTGAGAATTTCTGTGACCAATCTTATCAGTTCAAACTATACTTCCCCTTTTCGAAACCATGATAGACCTGTCAGGTCAGTTTATTTTTTTTCCCTCTGTTCTTGTCTCATTGCAACAAAAATTTGGAACAACGGACTAAAGGGTTTAACATAACAGAAAAGTTACAGCTCAGTTCTGCGCAAGCAGACAGATCTTTTATTAGACAGACACTCCCAAGGCATGGGAGCAGGCTGATCCCAAAGGAGTCATCCCGTTCCCTCTTGGCTTCCCTCTTCTTTATACTTCCTGTTTCCTCCTCTTTGTTATGCCCTGTGCTAAATAAAAAATCCACCTGTAATGTGGGAGACCTGGGTTCAATCCCTGGGTTGGGAAAATACCCTGGAGAAGGGAAAGGCACAGTATTCTGGCCTAGAGAATTCCATGGAATTGCAAAGAGTCGGACATGACTGAGGGACTTTCACTTGCACTTCCACTGTGCAAAATAGGGCCTGTACCCACCACCAATCAATGAAAGGAAACATAAATAGGCATACAGTCAAGGCTGATTGACAATTGCAAGCTATATAACAGCAGGCTCTGTTGTACATGTCTTCCCATAATTCAGTCTGTTATAATCAGATGTATATATGTGTAGAATATTTATGAACCCTTAATGGGCTCCTGGCTGCTTAAGATTACTTGAAGAAGCCCCTATGATTGGTTTGTATCCACAGTGTGCATGTGCAGGAGTTGGAAGAGTCTCTGTGGTTATTTTTGTANCATAATTCAGTCTGTTATAATCAGATGTATATATGTGTAGAATATTTATGAACCCTTAATGGGCTCCTGGCTGCTTAAGATTACTTGAAGAAGCCCCTATGATTGGTTTGTATCCACAGTGTGCATGTGCAGGAGTTGGAAGAGTCTCTGTGGTTATTTTTGTAGCATATCTGTGAGCTCTCCTGGGTGTGTCTGGGATGGGGTTTAGAGATGAGCTTGCATCTCTTTCAGCCAGGCCACCCCTTATTGCTCATGCCTAGCTTCCTACCTAATAGATCTATAAAGTTCTCTTGTACACTATGTATTTGTGACCAAATTCTTTCATATTGTTGTTTAAATATATATTGCCTTGCATAAATGTTTGACTTTACTGTACATGAACCTTCTTTTTCCGATTATATTGTAAGAGAATTAAGAGCAGGGACAATGTCTTTAATGTGTTTTATTCTTCCCCAGTGCCCAGTGGAGCCTAACCAGATACTTATTAAAGAAAAGTGGTTTATGAACCAATAATTATAACCCTTCCTGCAAAACCTGTACATAGAAAGTTGAAAACACTAGTTTAAGCTACATTTGCTTTTATTTTCCAAGAAGAAGAATACTAATGAGCTGTGAAATGGCGAAAAATCAGGCAGCAGAAGGGAAAAGAAAAAATAACGGGTTTGTATATTACACATTCTGAATAATCGGCTCTTGAATTATTAAGTGTGGGTTATCTCTTATGGGGAAAGGCAGATTTTAAAAATTCATTTTATAACTATTGAACTGCTTCGTAGTTATTTCCAGTTTTCAGACAATCGTAGGCCAAACTTACAAATTATTTTGGAGAAACATTTCCTCTCTTGATATGCTGCATAATCACACACAAATACACTTTGTTTTTTGTATTGTTTATTAGACAAGACCTGGAAATGGTGGTCCAGTGAAGCTAAAAAGCAAAAAATGTTGCACCTGTGAAATCAGAAAAGGATTTTGGGGGAAAAGAAGTTACTTTGAGTTCAGTTTACCTGTAGTCCATCTTGTAAAACGTGCTTGGTACTTGAGGCAGTCACCTCACCCGACACCTCAGAATAAAAGAATGAATGAAAGCTGATGAACACAGGAAATGGTAAGAAACATTGTCTCTTCTCAGAATGAAAAGGCAGTTACCACAGATGGAAATAAATTTAGGAATCAGTGTGGTTATTTTTAGCAAAAGTAGTAGCTGGTATGGTTTATTTCAAAACTACCTACATTTTATCCCTGGTGAGTTTTCCTAATGGGCCTGTGTAATATTTTATTAAACCAGGCCGCTATCGCAGGGTTCTTTGGCCTAAGTGCTACAATACCCAAAATACAGTTTCTGAAATTAGACCTTACCTACATCTGTATTTATGACTTCATTCTTAACTCTACAGTGTACCTCAGGGAGGCAATATCTTTTAAATTATTATCCTTCTTTATCTCTATGTCATTTATGCCTTGGCAAAGAAAACTGCTGCTGCTGCTAAGTCACTTCAGTCGTGTCCGACTCTGTGTGACCCCATAGACGGCAGCCCACCAGGCTCCCCCATCCCTGGGATTCTCCAGGCAAGAATACTGGAGTTGGTTGCCATTTCCTTCTCCAATGCATGAAAGAGAAAAGTGAGAGTTAAGTCGCTCAGTCTGTCCGACTGTTAGCGACCCCATGGACTGCAGACCACCAGGCTCCTCCGTCCATTGGATTTTCCAGGCAAGAGTACTGGGGTGGGGTGCCATTGCCTTCCCTGGGCAAAGAAAACTAGAGACACAAAAATATCTTGCAGTTTGGTAAAAGATCACTTATTCCCTCATGTTCACCTCATTTGTGGATATTAAGGTTGAAGTAAAGTCTTAAAGCAGTGACCAGAGTATTTTTATATTAATAATGAACCTTATCATTGGTATCTGCAATTTTTCTTTTCCTTAAATAAAGAAGAGCAAGAAATATGCTGTTATAGAGAGAATATATACAATGAATATGTTGGGGTCTCAAAGTTTCCTAAAAGTTTATAACATGAAATTATTTCCCTCTGGAAATAGAGTAATTAATAATTGTTACATTCTAACTCAAGGCCACAAAATCCAAATAATATTAGTAGGTGTGGCAGTTGATTAAGAAATCATGTCTTATTTTCCTGTCTATGGGCTTGCCACGGAAAAATAAGTATTTTTCTCTTCTCTTGTCTAGAGGAAAGGATAAAACGTGGTGATTTTTTAAAGTTTTAGGGAGACAGAGACTCAATTATCTGGAAGGAGAAGGGTTCTAAGAAAACGGGAATGAGTTGACTTCAGGAGAATTAGGATCTCTTGATTCCAGAAGGAGGCAAGAACTAGACAAGAGGCAGTTTCCATAAATGGTGAAGACCCATGTTCATTCCCAGATAACACTTCAGAATGGTGTAGACCTCTCATGGGGATGCCAGCAAAGATATGTCGTCTCAGAAGTAGTAAAAGTATTCATTTATTATGTGTGGGCATTCATAGTTGTGACCAACTTTTTGCCACCCCATGAATTGTAGCCTACCGGCTCCTCTGTCCATGGAATTTTCCAGGCAAGAATACTGGAATGGTTTGCCATTTCCTACTCCAGAGGATCTTCCTGACCTGGGGAATGAATCTGCATCTCTGGCGTCTCCTGCATTGTCAGACAGATTTTTTACTACTAGTGCCATTTGGGAAGCCCTAATTTATAATGAGCTGAAGTAAACAAGGGTACAAGTTGTAAACTCTAGGGTTACTGTTAAGAGTGAAAACAATATCTTGTATAAATAGTTAAAGAGAGAAAAGTAATAATAAAGAAAACTCAAGCAAAGGAAGGCAAGAAAGACAATAAAGGGAGGTTGGGGCTGACATATACACACTACTATTTATAAAATCAATAACTAATAAGACCTATTGTATAGTACAGGGAACTCTACTCAATACTCTGTAATGACCTATATGGGGAAAAAAATCTGAAAAAGAGAATACACAGAACTGTACAAAAAAGGCCATAATGACCCAGATAACCACGATGGTGTGGTCATTCTCCTACAGCCAGACATCCTGGAGTGTGAAGTCAAGTGGGCTTTAGGAAGCATTACTACCAACAAAGCTAGCGAAGGTTATGGAATTCCAGCTGAGCTATTTAAAATCCTAAAAGATGATGCTGTTAAAGTGCTGCATTCAATATGTCAGCAAATTTGGGAAATCCAGCAGTGGCCACAGAACTGGAAAAGTAAGTTTTCATCCCAACTCCCAAAGAAGGGCAGTGCTGAAGACTGTTCAGATCTCTGGACAGTTGCACTCACTTCCCATGCTAGTAAGGTTATGCCCCAAATCCTGCAAATTAGGCTTCAGCAGGACTTGAATCAAGAACTTCCAGATGTACATGCTGGGTTTAGAAAAGGCAGTGGATCCAGAGATCAATTTGCCAACATGAGCTGAATCATAGAGAAAGCAAGGGAATTCCAGAAAAGCATCTACTTCTGTTTCATTGACTATGTGAAAGCCTTTGTGTGAATCACAGCAAACTTTGGAAAATTCTTAAAACGCTGGGAATACCAAACCATCTTACCTGTCTCCTGAGAAACCTGTATGTGGATCAAGAAGCAACAGGTAGAATCAGACATGGAACAATGGACTGATTCAAAATTGGAAAAGGAGTACAACAAGGCTATATATTGTCACTCTGTTTATTCAGTTTATCTGCAGAGTACATCATGCGAGATGCCAGGCTGGATGAATCACAAACTGTAATCAAGATTGCCAGAAGTATTAACAATCTCAGATATGCAGATGATACCTCTCTAATGGCAGAAATGAAGAGGAACTAAAGAGCCTCTTGATGAAGTGAAAGAGGAAAGTGAAAACGTTGGCTTAAAACTCCACATTCATAAAACTAAGGTCATGGCATCCTGTCTCATCATTTCATGGCAAATAGAAGGGAAAAAAGTGGAAGCAGAGACAGATTTTCTCTTCTTGTGCTCCAGAATCTCTGGGGATGGAGACTGCAGCCAAGAGATTGGAAGACACTTGCTTCTTAGAAGGAAAGCTATGACAAACCTAGATACCATATTAAAAATCAAAGACATCACTTTGCTGCCAAAGGTCTGTATAGTCAAAGCTATGGTTTTTCCAGTAGTCATGTGCCAATGTGAGAATTGGACTGTAAAGAAGGGTGAATGCTGAAGAATTGGTGCTTTCAAATTGTGGTGCTGGAGAAGACTCTTGAGAGTCCCTTGAACGGCAAGGAGATCAAACCAGTCAATCCTAAAGGAAATCAACCCTAAATATTCATTGGAAGGACAGATCCTGAAGCTTTAGCTTTAATACTTTGGCCACCTGATGCAAAGAGCCAACTCACTGAAAAAGACCTTGATGCTTGGAAAAATTGAAGGCAAAAGGAGAAGAGGGTGACAGAGGATGAGATGGTTGGATAGCATCACCGATTCAATGGGCATGAACTTGGGCAAACTACGGGTGATCTGAGGGACGGGGAGACCTGGCACGCTGCCATCCATGGGGCTGCAAAGAGCTGGACATGACTTAGTGACTGAACAACAACAGCATACATATATATAGAACTGATTCGCTTTGCTATGCAGCAGAAACAAGCACAACACTGTAGAATAACTACACTCCACATTAATAATGAAAAAAAAAGAAAAGGTAAGTAACGAGTGGAGTAAATAGAAACCAAAATACTGAGACATTAGCTATTAACCCCAGATTCGTAGGACTTCACTATTGAATTCTTCCAAATGTTAAGGAAGAAATGACAGTCTTGGCGCAAACTCAGAGAGTACAAAAATACCAACTCATTTTATGAAGCCAATAAACTGTTGCTCTCCAAATCTGAGATCATTACAAGAAAAGAAAATTATAGACTACTTTCTCTATCAGGGATGAAAAATATTATAAATTAAATGTCAACAAAACAAATCCAGTGATACATGATATATAAGATGTGTATTTATTTCAAGCATTCAAAGTCAGTTTAACATTAATAGTCTTATTATTTACCCAATAAATAAAATATATATGATAATCTTTATAGATACAGAAAAGGAATTTGATAAAATTCAGTATCCATTCATGGTTTAAAACTTAACAAACTAGTAATTTCTTCTCTTTCTGGAAGTCTTTTAGTTTGAAATAAGTTTAGACTTATAGATATGTATAGTCACTGTTATAAAAATGAAAACTCAAACCACATATTGGAATACAAAATTTGTAAAACATACCTGATGAAGGACTTGTATCAAGAATACAAAAGAATGCTTACGACTCAGTGAGAACTCAAATTAAAGTGAAAAAATGCAATTTATAACATGGGCAAAAGATTTGAATAGATATTTATGAATGATAATAAGCACATGAAGAGATGCTCAATGTCATTAACCATCAAGGAAATGGAATTAAAACCACAATGTGATACCAGTACACACAAACTAGAAGGGTTAATATTAACAACACTGACAGTACCAAGTATTGGCAAAGATTCGGAGCAACCGAAACACTCATATACTTCTGGTAGGAGTGTAAACAATATGACCACTTTGGAAAAATCTGACAATTTGTTATGAAGTTAAACATTGACCTACCATAGGACCCAGCAATCACATTCCTGTGTATCTACCTATGAAAACATAGTATTCATAAACATATATATTAATTCTTGAAACTTTATTACAACTATATTCATAATGGCCCAAATTTGGAAACAAAATGTTCTATTAACAGATGAATGGATAAACAAATTGTGGCACATCTATACAGTGGAATACTATTTAGCAATTAAAAAAACTTAATGAACTACTGATACATGAAGTGACATGGATAGAATTTCAAAAGCATTATTCTCAGTGAAAGAAGCCAGACACAAACTTATAGACATTACAAGGTATAGTGGTAGGATGCATGTCAGTGTTGCCAGTGATCGTGGGGTAGGAGAAGGAAACTGACTTCAGAGGACAAAAGGGAACTATATCATTAATATGATGATAATTATGTTATAGAGTGCATTCGTAAAATTCATGCACTTGTGCTCTTAAAATTGGTGAATTTCACTGGATGAAAATCATATCTCAATAAATCTGATCCCCGAAAACAAGTCAAAGATTTGAACAGGTACTTCAGAAAAGAGAATATCCAAGTGCCCGATAAACATGTGAAAAACCACAACATTGGAAGATGTGAAGCAGCTGGAACTGTCCCACACAGCTGGTGAGAATGTAAACTGATACTACTTTGGGAAACTATTTGGCAGTTTCGACGACTGAATATGTGCATAACCTATGGCCCAGCAATTTTGGTCCTATTTGTAGTAGTCAAAATTTACCAACAACCCAAATATCCATTCAACAGTAGAATAGATACCTAAATGGTGTGTATCTACACAATGCAGTACTGCACATAATGAGAATGAATGAACTACTGCTACATGTGTGAAACTTATAATCACGAATGACAGAAACTGTACACAGAAGGCTGAATTTATTTAAAGTTCAAAAACAGAGAGATTAAATTATGGAATAGACACCAGGATTGTGGTTGTCTGACAGAAGGTTATAATTGAGTGGGAGCATAAAGGGGATTCTAGAGGGACTGTAGCCCTTTTTGATCTTTGTACTCATTACATATGCATGTGTTCACTTTGTGAAAATTCATTGAGATTCTCCACTTATGATTTGTGCCATTTTTATTTCTGTATGTTATATTCAATACAAAGGTGTATTTAAATAGTTGTAATCATATGAATACTTGTATAACAGTCACAATGCAGATTTTTAACTAAGCAAATTCCGTTCATCTGAATTTGCCTAATCTAAGAATATCACATAAATGGAAATCCAAACATTCAAACCAGAAAATTGCTTGTAGTACAAAAGCACCTTTCACTTTACAAAGCAACACATCAAATTCATGAAAGGAACAAGGAAAACACCATGGAAGATCCATTTTTCAATTTTGTAAATTTATCCTAAGGAAAGAAAAATTCAACAGAAGCACAAAGCTTGCTGTGGAAATGATTATTTTAAACATGACATCTGTTAGCTAAAATCAGCCCAAATATTCAACGAGTGGACCAAGATTTAGCAAATTATGCTATTACCAGTACAAGATAATAACATACATTTAAAATGATGATCAGACTTTGTAGAAACACTAAAAATTTTTATAAGTACAATGTTAGGTAGAAATATAAAATTTTAAGATGACAGGTAACTCTGATTCTATGTGAAAGTGAACCAATAGGTGGTATAAAAAACTTTTGTGTTGGAGTGATTTATGATTTTTTTTTTTTTGAGGAAGTAGCCCCCTACGTTCAACCTCCCTCAGTTCAGTTCCGGGGAAGGCAATGGCACCCCACCCCAGTACTCTTGCCTGGAAAATCCAATGGACGGAGTAGCCTGGTGGGCTGCAGTCCATGGGGTCGCTAACAGTCGGACAGACTGAGCGACTTCACTTTCACTTTTCTCTTTCATGCATTGGAGAAGGAAATGGCAACCCACTCCAGTATTCTTGCCTGGAGAATCCCAGGGATGGGGGAGCCTGGTGGGCTGCCGTCTATGGGGTCACACAGAGTCGGACAC
>SJYX01000168.1:39817-89641 GCA_006410675.1 Oreotragus oreotragus
CACCCATCGAGTCCGTGATGCCATCCAGCCATCTCATCCTCGGTCGTCCCCTTTTCCTAATAATATTTTTTATATTATTTGAACCAGTTAGAATTCTTCTATTGCAAGAAACTAACTTAAGTAAAAAGATTTATGGAGCCATAAAGGAGTTACTTTGGCTACCTCATGCGAAGAGTTGACTCATTGGAAAAGACTCTGATGCTGGGAGGGATTGGGGGCAGTGTTGTTACTAGAAGAACTAGGTGTAGAAGGATGCTGGGAGGGCCAAAGCAACAGTTTTGTGAAATTGTACATCATGTTTTCAATAAATCAGAATATTACTACTTTTTATTTAATTTTAAATGAGAATATGCTTATTGTAGAAACTACAGAATTCAGTAAAGTGTAAAGAAAGAGAGTAATGAAAAAGCAAGCATCCTTTATCCCATTATTCACAACCCTGTTCAATACTGCTGCATAATTAATTATCTTCAAAACTAGAATGACTAGAGGTAGAAAGTAGAGTAATGATTGCCTAGGGGTTGGAGGGAGTGGGGAGATTGCAGGATGATAGCTGAAGTGTACAGGATTTCTGTTTTTTTTTTTTTTTTCAGAGTTTCTTTATAAGGCTCTAAAATTGGACTAAGTGATGGCTGCACTGCTCCAAATACACTAAAGCCGTTGAACATTTCATAGGCAAATGTAATGGCATGTGAATTATATCTGAGTAAAGCTGGAATCAAGATTGCCGGAGAAATATCAATAACTTCAGATATGCAGATGACACCACCCTCATGGCAGAAAGTGAAGAGGAACTAAAGAGCCTCTTGATGAATGTGAAAGAGGAGAGTGAAAAAGTTGGCTTAAAGCTCAACATTCAGAAAACTAAGATCATGGCATCTGGTCCCATCACTTAATGGGAAATAGATGGGGGAACAGTGGAAACAGTGTAAGACTTTATTTTGGGGGGCTCCAAAATCACTGCAGATGGTGACTGCAGCCATGAAATTAAAAGACGCTTACTCCTTGGAAGGAAAGTTATTACCAACCTAGATATCATATTGAAAACCAGAGACATCACTTTGCCAACAAAAGTCCATCTAGTCAAGGCTATGGTTTTTCCAGTGGTCATGTATGGATGTGAGAGTTGGACTGTGAAGAAGGCTGAGTGCTGAAGAATTGATGCTTTTGAACTGTGGTGTTGGAGAAGACTCTTGAGAGTCCCTTGGACTGCAAGGAGATCCAACCAATCCATCCAAAAGGAGACCAGTCCTGGGTGTTCATTGGAAGGACTGATGCTAAAGCTGTAACTCCAGTACTTTGGGCACCTCATGCGAAGAGCTGACTCATTGGAAAAGACTCTGATGCTGGGAGGGATTGGGGGCAGGAGGAGAAGGGGACGAGAGAGGATGAGATGGCTGGATGGCATCACCGAATTGATGGCATGAGTTTGAGCAAGCTCCAGGAGTTGGTGATGGACAGGGAGGCCTAGCATGCTGTGATTTTGGGGGTCACAAAGAGTCGGACACGACTGAGCGACTGACCTGAACTGAACTGAAAGCTGTACTTAAATGTACTAGTGTAACCAACTGTTTCAGTTTTCCCAGGACTTCCCTGTTTTAGCATTGAAAGTCCCATATACCAGGAAACCCCTCAGTCCTGATGAAATCTGGACAGTTGATCATCCTACTCAAGATTTAGCAGCTTAAAACAATAAAACATTTGTAATCTAGTTTCTCTAGACCAAGAATGGAAGCAGAGCTTAACCTTATAGTTCTGGCTTCAGGGTCTCTCATGAGATTGTGGTCAAGATGGCACCTGGGGCTGCAGTCATCTGATGGCTTGACTTGGGCTGAAGAGTCTGCATCCAAGTTTACTCATGTGGTTTTATCAGGAGGCCTTAACGTCTTACCATGTGGGTCTCTCCATAGAGAGACATGGCAGCTGGCTTTCCCCATGAGCATGATCTGAGAGAAAGGCTAACTTGGGTGTTGTAGAGTCTTTTGTAATCCTATCATGAAAGGTACATCTCATCACTTTCTGCCATATTCTATTGGTCACACAGATCAACTCTGGAACAATGTGAGAAGGAACAACAAAGCGTGTGAATACCAGGGGGCAAGAATTATTGGGCCATCCTGGAGGCTGGCTCCCAACTCTAACCCTATCAGCATTTTACTAATATTCTGCTGATTTTTAAATTGTAGCAAATGCAATTTAGAACATATGGACAATTTAAGATTGCAAATATAATAGAAAAACATATAATGATGAATACCTTTCCACATATATTTTATTTCTCACTCTGGTTATATGGCATAAATTTCTGATGTGCAGTTATTAGGGTGCATGGTTTGAGGATTTTGTGATTTGTCATATACTGTCATAATGCTTTTCTGATATTTGCAGTGTATCAGAGTGCTCATTTCACCATACCCTTGCTAACTTCAAATATTATTGATGGTAGCTGTGTCAATTTCTAAGTGAAAAATTGTACCTCCTTGTTTCAGAGCGCCTTTTTAATAGCAAGGTTGAATATTTTTCCATGTTCAGTGGCCCTTGCTAATAAATAAGCATGCAATAAGCCATAAATCCTTTCCAGATATATTCATGCTTTCATTCAATATTTATTGAATGCCTAGTGTAAGAACAGTGAAATGTTTCTACTTCTAAGATGCTCACTTTCAAGTGAGAGAAATGGACAGGGAAGCAGTTCCATATATTCCAATCTGCAAAAATATTTTAAAAGTGCAGAGTCAAAAAACCATTAGGTTGCTGGTGGAGACTGAAAGTATTGATACTTCTCTCTTGCTAGAACATCAAATACAGAGCTTAGAGATGGAGTATAGAGAATCAGACCAAACAAAGGAGTTCAAATCAAATCTTGTTGGCCTTCTCAGCCTCATCAGGAAGGTTAGATCTTTTCTCTGGGGGCAAAGGAAAGGAGGGGGCGAGCTGATCAGATTTGTGCTTTTGTAATTTCCCTTTGACTAAAGTGTGGAGAAGAAACTGGAAAGGTAATAATCAAGATAGGGTGGCCAGAGAGCAAACAGCTACAGTCTAGGAGGGCGCTGTGGATGGCTTCATCTCAGCGAGTGGCAGGAAGGATACTGAGAATTGTCTTAGGTTTAAATAGCATCCCTTGTCTCAGTCTAGGTCTTTAAGAAAATTAAGCAATGAAACAAAAGATTAGCAGGTGGACTCCAAAACATGCCATTTATTGCTGAAAAAAGTTCCGTAGAGGTCTTAGCTTAGAGTGAAAGCCAAATGAGATGCTAAGTGAAGCCCTAGATAAGGGCAGCCCTCTCTGAAGTGAATTTTGAGGAATGCCACCTGGATCCCTCTTCAAAAATAAAGGACTTATTCCCCTGTGCCGGGAGTGCTGCTACTACACTCAGCTAGCAGCTGAGGGCCTTGGCAGAAAAACCCCGGTAGCCCAAAGTTATGTCTCCTTCTTGAGTGGCTAGAATTCAATGACTGATCAGTAAGGAAGATAAAGCTATGTTTCCCCAGCCCCAGTCTGAGACAACTTTGAAAGGTCATCCCAGCTTTGGGGCTCCCCAGAGGATGGCCACAGCCTTTACTGAGACTAACTCTCAGCTGCACTTCTCCTTTGCCCAATCTTGCTCCCTTCTTTTTCCTTCCTGCTCATTCTTCCCATCCTGTCCTTTTCTTTTCTCTCCTTTGTTTTTCTTTCTTCCTCTTTCCTTCCCCAACTGTTGATTCCAAAAGCACTACCTAATAAACCTCCTGCACACTAGTACTTATCTCAGAATCTGTCTCCCAGGGAACCCAACATGTCATACCTCTGGGCAATGCAAAACCTGGAGGACTGGGATGTTTGTCCCCTATAGCTAGCAGTCGAGAGGAGGACAAGTGGCTCAGAACTAATTCGTCCAGACAAATCATGGGTCATTCCACCTTGCCTGAGATAGAGTAGTCAAATGCGTGGAGAAATGCCAGGAGTGACACCACCTATGTTTGTTCAACAAAGCAGAAAATGTTAGGACACCACTGAGTGAAATTAAATAGATAGAATCACTGGGAATTAATGTAGTGGATATAGGCAAGGAAAAATAGAGCCAGTCAAAAGTTATTCCTAATATTGCAAAATAGTTATCCTCCAATTAAATAATTAAAAATACAATTAAAAGAAAAAGAATTACTCCTATGTTTCTTACTCAGGTAACTGAGGGCATGGTAATGCCTTGTAGTGTGATGAAAAAAACAGGTTTGAAGGAAAACATGTGTTCAGTTAGACATGCCTTTAGGAAGTCATAGTTGTTTGTTAGGTGATTAAAGATACTATCTGGAGTTCAGGAGTGTGGCCTGGAATAGTAATATGTGTGTGCTTGTCAGTGTCTGCCAAGTAATGATGAGGATCCCACAAGGCTGACAGAGAAATAATTTAGGGAACAAAAGTAAATTTATTTAAAAAAAAACAATAATCTCTAATTAATATTTCCAGATATTTGAAAAGGTACAACAAGAGCAAAGATGTGATAAAAAGGATGATCAGAAATATGAGGACAGACATCTTGGGAATGAAAAGTATGCTTGGCAAAATAAAAATTTCATTGGAAGGATTAGAAGATAAAATATGTCAGACAGTAGAATATGAGAAAAAAGGTGAAAAACATTCTTTCAAAAGACCCAATAGTATCTTTATGTAGGTCCTGTCTTGGTCCTTTTTATTATTAATATTCATCCTTGGCTAGATTTCTGGATTTCCTTTTAGTTCATACAGGGAAAGGCTAGGGTTTTTGTGTTAGACTGGAACAAAAATGTGGCTGAGGGGAAGGGATGGAACAGGGAGGTGAAGAAGGAATAACTGCTGGGGTCCTTTCCCTGAGAAGGTTAAAATGGGGTGGGTCCAAAGCTTTGGTGCAGGCACTCAACATTAAATGGTAGAACACCCTTCCTTTGTGCAGGGGTGGAAAAAAAAATGTTTGCAGGAGCAGAAAACTTCATGTCTTAGCCTTTGTATTAATAGCTCTATGAATGTGGGTCTTCCCTCTGTTTAGGAAAAGAGCCTCCCCTTTCTAAAGGTACCGAAAGGTCAGGCTGCTGTAATAGAATACCATAGACTGGGTGGATTATAAACAACAAAAATTTATTTCTTACAATTCTGGAGGTTGAGAAGTTCAAGGTCAGGATGCCAGCAAATTTGATGGTGAATATGTGAATATCTGGTGAAAGCCCACTTCCTGGTTCTCACTGTGTTCTTACGTGGGGAAAGGGGAAGGAGAAATCTCTGGGGCCTCTTTTAGAAGGGCCCTAATCCCAGTCAGGACAGCTCCACTCATGACTTAATTATCTAATCACCTCCTGAAGACCCCACCTCCTGATACCAGCATATTGGTGATTAGATTGCAACATCCCTTTGTAGACAGAAGTCCATATAGTCAAAAGCTATGGTTTTTCCAGTAGTCATGTATGTGTGTGAGAGTTGGACCATAAAGAGGGCCAAGTGCCGAAGAATTGATCCTTTGAACTGTGGTGCTGGAGAAGACTCTTGAGAGTCCCTTGGACTGCAAGGAGATCCAACCAGTCCATTCTGAAGGAGATCAGCCCTGGGATTTCTTTGGAAGGACTGACGCTGAAGCTGAGGCTCCAATACTTTGGCCACCTGATGTGAAGAGCCAACTCATTGGAAAAGACCTGTTTGAGGGCAGAAGGAGATGAAAGAGGACGAGATGGTTGGATGGCTTCACCAACTCAATGGACGTGAGTTTGAGCAAACTCCAGGAGATACAGTGAAGGATGGGAAAGCCTGGTATGCTGCAGTTCATGGGGTCGCAAAGAGTCAGACACAACTGAGGGACTGAACAACAACAAATACGCATTTTGGGGGACACAGCATTCAGTCTATTGCAGGTGACTGGAGATGGAGGAGGTTCTTTCTGCTGGTTTCTATGTTCTCTCTGAATGGGCACTGTCATCTGTTGAGGCTTGCTGGGTGAGCAGAGATGTTGGGGTGGGATGTGGGTAGGGAGCTGTGAGGACTGTGAAGATTTGGGAGGAATCATCTAAATGAAGGATTAAAAGCAACAACAACAAAAAAGCTGCTTAGGGAAACAGGAAATGATCATCAGGCTACTCTGAGGGCTCAGGTGAGTGGTAGGTGAGTTGAAATACCACCAAAAAGTTGAGAGTGATTTTGACAACCAGAACTGAAAATGAGGAATCTCTGAAAAAGAGGAGGCAAGCTGGTCTCATAATGAAAAGGTTCTTGAGAAGAGACTTGCATAAATGAAAAAGAGAAAAACATCCTGCTATGAGTCACAGACCTCATTTTCCTCAGCTCCCTAGTCCTGCTTTGATGTTTACAAAGGGACAAGTGATTATAAAGGGGAAAGGTAATGGGAATAATAAACCCAGGATGCAGGAGAAGGAAGTGACTCCAGAGCCCCAAGGACGAAGGGACCCGCACGTACTCTGCTGTGAGGAAATGGGAAAGGACTTCCGGGAGCCCTCTTCATAGATGAGCCCTGTTCTCACCCTCACAGAAACTCCCTCCAGGGATCAGACACTTGGTTGTCTTTGCTGCTCTACCCTTAGTACCTAGAACAGAGTCTGGTACTGCACAAGTACAAGGTAAACACTTGGTGAATCAAAGAAGTCCCTGGTGTAGTCACAGACTTTTTGAATGGCTGAGCACACCAAAGTCTGGTGTTTTGTTTTTTCTTCTCCGCCTTTACAAAAAGCTTTCAAACAGCTTTTGGGCCTCTGGGGCCTTTTCAAAAGACAAATAGTCCTACTACTGCTCCAAGGGCCCCACCGCCCACTTCCCAACTGAAATTGCCTCTCTCTGTTCTTGCTGGAAGGAGAGGCACAGCTTGCTTTGCGAGAACCTTGCATAGAAAATGGTGCAATCTGGGCTGTTTTTCATCTTTTCCAATCTCATTTCCTAAATTAAAAAGAGAGAAATGTAAGGAATCTCAGGAATATGAAACTTCTCTGGAATGATCTTTATTGAGCAGTGCTTGGAACCGGCTGAAATCCTGAAGCGCTGTCAATGCAGCCAAATAACTTCAACAGTCCTAGCCAAACTCTGAAAAAGATCTCTAGAGCTATTTTTTTCCTTCTGAGAGTTGTTTGCCTTTCCCCTAGTTTAGCAATTGTTAAAAGATTGTTTTAGATTCTTTGGGGGTAGAAGAAAAGAAAGAAGGGAATCCAGTGTTTAGGAAGTAGCATGATGTGGTTAGTAGTACCCTGGAAGCTGTGTAACTTACACGACTGTTTCATACATGCTGACTTCCTCTCCTTTCAGGGTGCCCCTGACTGTTAAGTAGAGTTTTTATTAATGGAATTCTCCTAAGGAGGTTGTTCACAGCATTTGGGTTCCCCTTCCCAGTTCGATCTCTCTTTGTTGTCTGTAAGTTATCTTTCCAAGGGCTTCATTCATGGTGAAGAGCCATTTTGTCTGCCTTACAATTACCAAAAAGAGTGTAAGAAAAACTGTGTTAGTCTGCCAGATGGGCCAGAAACACTTGACTGCACTAAAAAGTTTCCAGCCATGGTAGTCTCAGCTTGCCCTTTTGCTGTAAGCAGTGCACAAAGTCCGCAAGCATTTTCCCTGAAATCTCCACCGCCTCTTGGCCAAGGCGAGTTTGGCTGGTTACCAGAGGTCTGGGAGGAGAAAGCCTATAGAGTGGCAATTTGCTTGCACCCGTGTTCTCACCCCATTATAAGCTAACTGCTTCCAGACTGAGCTGGTGGTGAGAAAGGAACTGAAACTGATTTGCCCACAGTCCGTCGGGATGAGTGTTGACCCAGGACTGAAGCACAGAATCGCTGCACACCAGCCTGCCCGGGGCACATTGGGCTGAGTCACGGCTTCATCAGGAATGCAGCTAGTCTGGAATGCAGCTCAGGGGCACAGGCCTTTAGAAAGGGGAGGCGCTTTTCCTAAACAGATTGAAAATCTACATTCATAAAGCTACAAGAGATCTTTAAAGAAAAAAAAAAATCACACATTACAGGTAAATAAAGAATTTTTCTTTCTACTACTTCTCCCATCTCCATTTCAGGTTCCTACTTCGAGCCAAGGCACATTTCATTTTGGACTCTATCTTTTCATCTTTTCAGATGTTTAAATATCTGTATTATTTTCTATGTATTATATAGTTATATGCATATATATATGTATATATACACACACAACAGAGATTTATAGACAGAGGGAATTTTGCTTTGACCTGAATGGTGTCATACAGTATGGATTATTCTCCAACTTGCTTTTTTTTTTTTTAATTTAGTTATGTCTCTTGGAGAGTTTTCTGTGTCAGTAGGTTCTAATTCTAACTGCTGCATATATGCTTGCTCAGTCGTCTAGTCACGCCCGACTGTTTGTGACCCCATGGACCATAGCCCGCCAGTCTCCTCTGTCCATGGAATTTTCCAGGCAAGAATACTCGAATAGGTTGTCATTTCCTCCTCCTGGGGATCTTGCCAACCCAGTGACTGAACCCACATCTTCTGTGGCTCCAGCATTGGCAGGCAGATTCTTTACCACTGAGTCACCTGTGAACCCCAACTGATGCATACTCTTAAACATAATTCGGATACATTGCTGTTTATTTAGCTCTCCCTCTTTTGGTGATTATTTTGCTTGCTCTGGTTTTCACTGCTACAGATAGTCTTCAGTGAACAGCCTCTTACCACTCTCCTGGCATCCATGCAGTATTTCTCTAGAGTAGATACCAAGGTGTAAAATTGCAGAGTCAAAGGATAGATGCATCTCAGGTCGGAAGAGCTGCTGCCCAATTTGTTCTCCAAAAGGCTTACGCAGTTTATATTCCCAGGTTTAAGAGAGCACCTCCATTTCAATATGCTTGTCACGCTTGATATCAATCTTTCTTCCTTATGGCCAATTAAATGTGGAAAATGGTGTCCCCCATGCTTTTATTGGCATTTCCCCCTAAAATGGTGACACTGAGCATCTTTTCAAATGTTCGTCATTCATGTTTACTCTTTTGTGAACTGCCTGTTCATATTTTTTTGTCCATTTTCGATTTTGTTTGCCTTTTTTTGAGGATCCTTTGCTGTGTATGTTACAATGATCTCATCCTGTCTGTCACTGGAATTTTAATCTCATTTGTGGCTTATTTCATTGAACAAATTTAAAGTTTTGATAAAGTGAAATTTCTTAAATGTTCGTCATTCATGTTTACTCTTTTGTGAACTGCCTGTTCATATTTTTTTGTCCATTTTCGATTTTGTTTGCCTTTTTTTGAGGATCCTTTGCTGTGTATGTTACAATGATCTCATCCTGTCTGTCACTGGAATTTTAATCTCATTTGTGGCTTATTTCATTGAACAAATTTAAAGTTTTGATAAAGTGAAATTTCTTAATCTTTTTAAGCCTTTTCTTTATGGCTTTTGCTGTTTATATATTGTTTCAGAAGATCTTTTCTATCCCTAAGATTAGAAATTTGGTGTTCTATATATTTTCTTTTTATAGTTTAGTAATAGGTTAGCTTTTTTCACCCAAATCTATCTAGAGTTTATTTTAATAAACAATTGAGGTTAAAAAAAAGTCACTTAGGGACTTCTCTGTGGTCCAGGGGTTAAGGCTCCACACTCCCCAATGCAGGAGTATGGGTTCAAAATCCCTGCTTGAGGAACTAAGATTCTGCATGGCTTGGCCAAGAAAAAAAAAGGGGGGGGTCACTTAATTTTTCTAATAATAGCCAGTTGTTTTAATATCATTTATTGAAAATTCCATTCTTTCCCTTGTTGTTTCAGGATACTACCTTTATAATCATACTAAATTCCTATAAACATTGGCTTGTTTCCAGGCTCTCTTTCTTTTTCTGTTGTGCTGTTGATCAATTTTTGTTCTGTTGGAAATGTATTTTTTGATAATTTGGGGACAGTTGTTATCTTGACAACCTCGTGTCCTCCTGTTCAAGTCTTTGTCTAGGTTTCATAGTTTTTTCTTGTAGTTCTGGCACATATCTTATTAGTTTTTTTGGTGGCTATTTTCTACTTTTTGTTGCTATTATGAATGGAACCTGTTTTTTTCCCTCATTATCATACTTTCTATTTTCAAAATAATTGGTTTATTCACTTTTTTTTTAAAACATATTGACCTTGCATCATTGGTTCTAATAGTTTTCAGCTGATTTTCTTGGATTTTCTAGGTAACTGATCATGTTATTGGAGAAGGCGATGGCACCCCACTCCAGTGCTCTTGCCTGGAAAATCCCATGGACAGAGGAGCCTGGTAGGCTGCAGTCCATGGGGTCGCGAAGGGTCAGACACGACTGAGCGACTTCACTTTCACTTTTCACTTTCATGCATTGGAGAAGGAAATGGCAGCCCACTCCAGTGTTCCTGCCTGGAGAGTCCCAGGGACGGGGGAGCCTGGTGGGCTGCCATCTATGGGGTCACATAGGGTTGGACACTGCTGAAGCGACTTAGCAGCAGCAGCAGGAATCTTAAGCAGCTTCCTTCAAGGGGGTACTCCTGTCCGACCCTTGATTTCAGGTACCTTACAAAGAAGATGTTTAGCCCCTGACACCTTGTATGAGTCCAGCTCCTAAATTCCTTTGTTTGCTTTCGGCCAAACAAAAGGAAGGCCTTCAGCTTGAGGCCACTTACTTCATTATTTCCATTCCATTTCTGGGCAGCAGAGGTCTTTCTGAGTGTGAACAAAGCTGACTCTTCTCTCCTATTTTACATCTCATCTATTATCACCATCGTCTTGGTTTAGAGTGGTCCTCAGAGCACTATCAGTCCACTCCCATTTGCTCGTTACTGTTCAATATCCTCCTCCTTTCTTACCTTCCTCTTGGAAACTGTACTCGCTGAGGTCAGTGCTGCCATTTCTCAGTCACCGAAATAAATAGCTTTTCCCTTCAGTCCTCATTTTCTTCACTCGTCTGCAGCATCCAGCCACACTGATTGCTCTTCCTTTTGCACCTCTCTGTCTTTGGCTAACACTGTGCTCCACTGACCTACTTCACTACCTCTTCTGATACTTCCCTTTTTAAACCTACTTTAAAGGACAGAAATGGAATGGACCTAACAGAAGCAGAAGATATTAAGAAGAGGTGGCAAGAATATACAGAAGAACTATACAAAAAAGATCTTCACAACCTGGATAATCATGATGGTGTAATCACTCATCTAGAGCCAGACATCCTGGAATGTGATGTCAAGTGGGCCTTAGAAAGCACCACTACAAACAAAGCTAGTGGAGGAGATGGAATTCCAGTTGAGCTATTTCAAATCCTGAAAGATGATGCTGTGAAAGTGCTGCACTCAATATGCCAGCAAATTTGGAAAACTCAGCAGTGGCCACAGGACTGGAAAAGGTCAGTTTTCATTCCAATCCCAAAGAAAGGCAATGCCAAAGAATGCTCAAACTACTGCACAATTGCACTCATCTCACACAAGCTATTTGTAAGGCCTCCCCAGACAGCCATTTTGCTTTTTTGCATTTCTTTTCCATGGGGATGATCTTGATCCCTGTCTCCAGTACAATGTCATGAACCTCATTTCATAGTTCATCAGGCACTCTATCTTTCAGATCTAGGCCTTTAAGTCTATTTCTCATTTCCACTGTATAATCATAAGGGATTTGATTTAGGTCATACCTGAATGGTCTAGCAGTTTTCTCTACTTTTTTCAATTTAAGTCTGAATTTGGTAATAAGGAGTTCATGATCTGAGCCACAGTCAGCTCCTGGTCTTGTTTTTGTTGACTGTATAGAGCTTCTCCATCTTTGGCTGCATAGAATATAATCAATCTAAGTTCCCTATATACGAACCTGCAAGTTGCAAACTTGCAAAGATGTGAACATGCCCAGAGAAAGCACAAAGAGAGACAAAAGGAAGAAGAAGTAACTGAAGAGCTGAAGAGATTCCTGATGCTAGAAATGGCAAGGAGGTTTTCTTTATTTGAGGCATAAGATCCAATGTAGAGCAGGACACAAAGTTTGTAGCAGCTGTTCAGAATGCAACCTAGGGCTAAAGTGTCCTCTATGAGGAGAAGAAAAACACTACTACCAGATATCATTAGACTGTTTTTTCGAGAGGATAGATAGAACTGAATCCAGCAAGGAGCCAGGACTCGTGCCATCGATGTCAGGTGTGAGTGAAACTGCAGCTTGCCCTCCGTCTCCTGCTGCTGACGACCCTTCAGCTCTACCATCTCCCACCTCCTCTCCCTTCTCCAGTCAGTAACTCTTGTCTGTTCACTCAATGCCAGCCCCTCTATGCCAGCTGTAATATTGTACTACTGCACTTTTCAAGGTACTGTACTGTAAGATTTAAAATGTCTGTTTTTTGTGTTTGTTCTTTTATGTATTATTTGTGTGAAAAGTATTATAAACCTATTACAGTATAGCACCATATAGCTGATCATGTTAGTTGGGTACCTAGGCTAACTTTGTTGGACTTATGAACAAACAGAACTTAAGAAGATACTCTCGGAATAGAATGCATTCATACGTAGGGGGCCTACTGTAAATAACCTTGTGCCCTCGTTTCCCCAGCTGAAGAGTGGGGCTAATAGTAGTGCCCATCTCATAGAATTATGGAGATTAAATGAGTGGATACATGCAAAGCCCTTAAAATGGGCAGGCACATAAGCTCAATCTGAGCATCAGATATAATTATACAAAAAGTGGTTAAGAAACTGGTACAGCATGTGATTCATCATTCTTCAAGACCCTTGCTACTTAGAATGTGGTCTGAGGACCAGCAGTACAGGCTTCACATGGGAGCCTGTTAGAGATGCAGACTCTCCAGCCCTGCCCTTGACCTTTGACCTACTAAATCAGCGAGAGCACAGCAGAAGCCAAGTTGGGAGCAGGAAGAGACATAGTAAGATGTCAGATTTGTATAACAATAAAATTAGTTTTTTCATTCTTCTTTCTGCCTCTTCTTACCTCTCCTACATCTCTATTTCAGTCTTTGCTCTCTCGTTCTTTCTTTTTTTCTTGTATAATAAACTTTAAAAAGGGCTTCCCAGGTGGCGCTAGTGGTAAAGAACCAGCTTGTCAACGCAGGAGACATAAGAGATGTGGGTATGATCCTGTGGTCAAGAAGATGCCCTGGAGGAGGGCATGGCAACCCACTCCAGTGTTCTTGCCTGGAAAATCCCATGGACAGAGGAGCCCAGCTGGCTACAGTCCCTAGGGTCACAAAATGAAGTGACTTAGCACACATACACACCACTTTCAAAAGCAAAGACACACTAGTCAGAGAGAAGCAGCCACAAGCTTGGAGGGTGTGTTCCTTACCAAGGGAGCATCATGGGCGGCTGTCCCAGATCACCCTAGGTTAAAGGAGCCCCAAACTAAAGCCCTCACCAGAGAGTGAGGTCAAAGAGTCAAAAGTGGGCAAAGGGGGGCTAGGGTGGGAGGAGTGGGTCGGGTCTCCTGCCAGTGAGAGGCAATACTGACTCCTCTTACTTCTCTAGCTCCTTCAGGAAGAACTTCTCCAAAGGCAGAATCCCAGCACCCTGGAGGAGGGCATGGCAACCCACTCCAGTGTTCTTGCCTGGAAAATCCCATGGACAGAGGAGCCCAGCTGGCTACAGTCCCTAGGGTCACAAAATGAAGTGACTTAGCACACATACACACCACTTTCAAAAGCAAAGACACACTAGTCAGAGAGAAGCAGCCACAAGCTTGGAGGGTGTGTTCCTTACCAAGGGAGCATCATGGGCGGCTGTCCCAGATCACCCTAGGTTAAAGGAGCCCCAAACTAAAGCCCTCACCAGAGAGTGAGGTCAAAGAGTCAAAAGTGGGCAAAGGGGGGCTAGGGTGGGAGGAGTGGGTCGGGTCTCCTGCCAGTGAGAGGCAATACTGACTCCTCTTACTTCTCTAGCTCCTTCAGGAAGAACTTCTCCAAAGGCAGAATCCCAGCGTGACCAGCTCCCTGTGCCCTGCACTGCAATCTAATGGAATGTCCTCACTCCAGACCACCTATCCACTTGGGAGGAGAAGGAAGAAGCAGCCATGAAAAAAGAAGAGAACCTCAGGCTCCCTGGAGGCCCTCACAGTGAAGGGGCCAAAGAAAGGGTGTGTTTGAGTCCCCACCATGAGACATACCCATGGGCACTCAGCTAACCATAAATATTCGTATATAGAAAGGCAATGCCAAAGAATGCTCAAACTACCGCACAATTGCACTCATCTCACACGCTAGTGAAGTAATGCTCAAAATTCTCCAAGCCAGGCTTCAGCAATACGTGAACCGTGAACTCCCTGATGTTCAAGCTGGTTTTAGAAAAGGCAGAGGAACCAGAGATCAAATGGCCAACATCCACTGGATCATGGAAAAAGCAAGAGAGTTCCAGAAAAACCTCTATTTCTGCTTTATTGACTATGCCAAAGCCTTTGACTGTGTGAATCACAAGAAACTGTACAAAATTCTGAAAGAGATGGGAATACCAGACCACCTGACCTGCCTCTTGAGATACCTATATGCAGGTCAGGAAGCAACAGTTAGAACTGGACATGGAACAACAGACTGGTTCCAAATAGGAAAAGGAGTACATCAAGGCTGTATATTGTCACCCTGCTTATTTAACTTATATGCAGAGGACATCATGAGAAATGCTGGGCTGGAAGAAGCACAAGCTGGAATCAAGATTGCCGGGACAAATATAAATATATGCAGATGACACCACCCTTATGGCAGAAAGTGAAGAGGAACTAAGAAGCCTCTTGATGAAAGTGAAAGAGGAGAGTGAAAAAGTTGGCTTAAGGCTCAACATTCAGAAAACGAAGATCATGGCATCCAGTCCCATCACTTCATGGGAAATAGTTGGGGAAACAGTGGAAACAGTGTCAGACTTTATTTTTTGGGGCTCCAAAATCACTGCAGATGGTAACTGCAGCCATGAAATTAAAAGACGCTTACTCCTTGGAAGAAAAGTTATGACCAACCTAGATAGCATATTGAAAAGCAGAGACATTACTTTTCCAACAAAGGTCCATTTATTCAAGGCTATGGATTTTCCAGTGGTCATGTGTGGATGTGAGAGTTGGATTGTGAAGAAAGCAGAGCACCGAAGAATTGATGCTTTTGAACTGTGGTGTTGGAGAAGACTCTTGAGAGTCCCTTGGACTGCAAGGAGATCCAACCAGTCCATTCTGAAGGAGATCAGCCCTGCATTTCTTTGGAAGGAATGATGCTAAAACTGAAACTCCAGTACTCTGGCCACCTCATGTGAAGAGTTGACTCATTGGGAAAGAGTCTGATGCTGGGAGGAATTGGAGGCAGGAGGAGAAGGGGATGACAGAGGATGAGATGGCTGGATGGCATCACGGACTCGATGGATGTGAGTCTGAGTGAACTCCGGGAGATGGTGATGGACAGGGAGGCCTGGCGTGCTGCGATTCATGGGGTCGCAAAGAGTCGGACACGACTGAGCGACTGAACTGAACTGAACTGATTCAGGTTTGGCTAAGATGTCGGCCAATGGAAACCTACTTTCCTCCTCATGAAGAACAGTGACATACAAGAGAAATACAAAGAATTTAGTAAATAGACTGCAAAGACAGGCCAAGGAAATGTGGGAAGAATGGATTCTTGTTTCATTCCACTTTGAAAGCAAAATATAGCTTATTCTGAGATGTCATGTTAACAGAATCTCTGATTGGAATGGAAATGTTGTAAAATCAATCGCAAGACTACTAAAAAGGAAAACAATCTCATCTCACTGAAGAGAGAAAGGAAATATAACAGTTTTTTGTTTATTTTTCTTTTAACATACAGTTTTCAAATGTCATTTTCTATGCATTTGGCTTTATAACTAGAGTATAAGATACTATATGTCTGGGGACATATCTTTCTCTTTCAGTTTCCCCAAACAGAACTTAATACACTGCATTACATGCAGTAGTTGCTCAATAAATGCTTTGCGTCTCAGGAGATGATGACGTCACCCGAACTTAAATTGACTTGACAGTAATCAGATGATTCATATCATGAAAATGAAGAAAGCATGTGACCAGAAAGTAAACGACCAGTATCTATCACAATCCTCTTTGTCCTTTGTTAACCAGGTAATAACATAGGAAGGCAGCAGGTGGTAATTGTCAGAAAAAAGTATAAACAGATAAGAACTGAGAAATCTTGTTACTTCCCTAACTTGCTATGCAAATCCTGCTCTCAGTCACTTCACGTTTATTAGAACCTTGATTTCCCTCTGGGAAATAAAGGTCAGAGACAGAAGCTATCAAAGCAAATAAGATTTACAGAGATGGACATCAAAGACATATCTGGGCAGAGATTCACATATGTTGAATTTCCTGATGGGGAGATATCCAATCTTACTTTGGAAGTGTCACAACTTCCCAGGTTGTTCCACATGAGGAATTTATCCTCAATTACCTGCTTTGTGTGAAAATGAAGACAATAAAGGTGGTCAGTGAAGTCTGGTTGAATATTTGGAAAAGACTCAAAATCCACCAATGCTCACAGTCAAACCACCCTTCATTACAACTCCTAAGCAGCATTTTAATAGAGATGGTCTAACACAGAACTTGGGGAAGTTGGGGAGAAGGGACCAAACCCCGGCTTTAGGGTGAGCATGGATCGAGGGGATAGGCAAGATGTAAAATCAGTTAGTGACCATTTGCATATGGCATCCAAACACAAGGATCCCTCCCTGCCAGGTAAGGAATGGGATGGGTAGTGGGGAAAAAAAGGGGATCCAAATTGTCTGCTTCACTATACCTGGGAGCTTCCCAGGTGGTGCTAGTGGCAGAGAACCCCTCTGCCAATGCCAAAATATAAGAGACGTGCGTTTCATCCCTGGGTCTGGAAGACCCCTTGGAGGAGGGCATGGCAACCCACTCCAGTATTCTCTCCTGGAGAATCTCACGGACAGAGAGGCTGGCAGGATGTAATCTATAGGGTCACCAAGAGTCAGACACGACTGAAGGGACTTAGCATCCATGCACTACGCCCTAGAGATGCCCAGACAAGGTCGCTATAGGTCTCAGTCTGTTCAACCTGCTATAACAGAATATCAGAAACTGGGTGCATTAAAAACAACAGAAACTTATTTCTCACAGTTCTGGAGGTTGGGAAGTCCAAGTTCAAGGTGCCAGTACATGCAGTGTCTAGTGAGAGCCCACTTCTTGATTCACAGATGGCAGTCTTCTTGCTGAGTCCTCACTTGTGGGAAGGGGCAAGTGAGCCCTCTGGGGTCTCTTTTACAAGGGCACTAATTTCAGTCATGATGACTCCATCTTCATGACCCATACACTTCCCCAAAGCCCCACCCCCAAATACCATCACATCAGAGATTAGTTTTCAACATATGAATTTGGAGGGGGGACACAAATATTCAGTCTATTGCAGCATACTTGAAAGAGTAAAAGAGGCTTACTTTTTCCTAGGCTCCTCATTACTAAACCAAAGGTCAAAACTAATAAGCACATTACTCATTGTTTTAAGACTGCATTGTAGCTTGTGTGCATGCTGAGCCGATTCATTCATGTCCAACTCTTTGCGACCCCATGAACTGCAGCCTGCCAGACTCCTCTCTCCATGGGATTCTTCAGGCAAGAACACCGGAGTGGGTTGCCATGCCCTCCTCCAGAGGATCTTCCCGACCCAGAGATTGAACCCACGTCTCTTAAGTCTACCTGCATTGGCAGGCAGCTTCTTTATCACTAGCACCACCTGGGAAGCTCACATTGTAGCTTAATATTGGTTCAGAGAATGGGACAAGCTTATGTTTTAATGTCAGAATAGTAGCAAGAAAATCTGGTGCCAAATATGAGGGTTTATTATATCAGAAGTGGGATGGGAGGCAAAGAATTAACAGGAACATAAGTTAACACATATGCCCCTAAATTTTCAGTTTTCTCATATGAGCATATTTGCTGAAAGCAGGATTTCAGGAGGGTGACACCATATTTCTAGCTATGTTAAGTAACAGAGTGAAGAGGAAGAGAAAGGAAATAGAATCTTATCAAGAAGGAAATGAGTCAAACAAAAGCAAAAATATCCCTAGAATGCTTCTGAAGTAAATCTATTTAGAAACCTCAGAGTTCCTTTAACTTTTGGGGAGGAGAACCATTAATCTAGGCCTTTCTTGGCTTATCATTTACAGTTCTGAAATTTAGCCAAGTTCAGGGAGAACCACAGGATTGTATTTTTTTATATATATGGTATTATTGGCACATCAACTTGTCATTGAAAAAAACAACAAATTTCAATGGAACAAAAAAAAGTGGTAAAATCAAATACTACAACCTTCAGAAATGGATTGCTTTCTAAATCAAATGTTTCTAGCTCCAACTGGAGATTATTACCTGTCCCAGGAATATTATTCAGATAAAGAAAATTGAGTCCAAAGATATAACTCATTTTACTGGGAAGCATTTGTGAGATGGCTGATGAAAATAAAATTAAGCAAATGGTCTACCTATAGTAAGAGTAAATTACATACACTGATCTGTTTACCAGACAATTGTTATTGTCCTAATAGCAGCTCCTGTAACAAAATTCTATTCATTCTCTCATGCTATAACTGTAAAAATTTTTCATCCTTCAGTTCAGTTCAGTTCTGCTCAGTCATGTCCGACTCTTTACGACCCCATGAATTACAGCACGCCAGGCCTCCCTGTCAAATTTCACTAATTCCCATTAATTATCATTAAATTAGTCAATTAAACTTTGTTGAGATGAAAGTGAAAGTGGAGAGTGAAAAAGTTGGCTTAAAGCTCAACATTCAGAAAACGAAGATCATGGCATCCAGTCCCATCACTTCATAGGAAATAGATGGGGAAACAGTGGAAACAGTGTCAGACTTTTATTTTGGGGGGCTCCAAAATCACTGCAGATGGTGATTGCAGCCATGAAATTAAAAGACATTTACTCCTTGGAAGAAAAGTTATGACCAACCTAGATAGCATATTCAAAAGCAGANTTCAAAAAACGAAGATCATGGCATCCGGTCCCATCACTTCATGGGAAATAGATGGGGAAAAGGTGGAAACAGTGTCAGACTTTATTTTTTGGGGTTCCAAAATCACTGCAGATGGTGACTGCAGCCATGAAATTAGAAGACACTTACTCCTTGGAAGAAAAGTTATGACCAACCTAGATAGCATATTCAAAAGCAGAGATATTACTTTGCTGACTAAGGTCCATCTAGTCAAGGCTGTGGTTTTTCCAGTAGTCACATATGGATGTGAGAGTTGGACTGTGAAGAAGGCTGAGCACCGAAGAATTGATGCTTTTGAACTGTGGTGTTGGAGAAGACTCTTGAGAGTTCCTTGGACTGCAAGGAGATCCAACCAGTCCATCCTAAAGCAGATCAGTCCTGGCTGTTCATTAGAAGGACTGGTGCTAAAGCTGAAACTCCAGTACTTTGGCCACCTCATGCGAAGAGTTGACTTATTGGAAAAGACTCTGATGCTGGGAGGAATTGGGGGCAGGAGGGGAAGGGGACGACAGAGGGTGAGATGGCTGGATGGCATCACTGACTCGGTGGACGTGAATCTGAGTGAACTCCAGGAGTTGGTGATGGACAGGGAGGACTGGCGTGCAAAGAGTCGGACATGACTGAGCGACTGAACTGAACTTCACTTCCTCCTCTCATTTTTTAGCTGTAGAGGCCCCCAGGGTTTTTGCCCTCTGGTTTCACTCTCTGTTTCCTTTACCCTTATACATCCCCACATCTTCAGTAACCTCTAAAGTGAGTGCCTATCTTCATCCCAGGACTTTTCCCACCTGAGTTCTATAGCTATCCATCTGCCTGTGGTAGTTCCTCTTGATGTCCTACTGTTCCATCAAATTTATTCCCCTTTTGAACTTTCCAAATTCCATCACAGGTACCGTCTTTTCCTAGTTTCTAACGGTCAAATTCATACCCATTCTTGATTCCTCCTATTTTCTCCACAGCCAGCTAATTACACATTTTATTGATCCTCGTGCCTTGAATTTCCTTTCTTGTGATTGCACTGTTTGTGCACCCTCCGTGATACCCTATTATTCCTCTTTTAGACCATTTCAGTGTTTTCCTAGCAAAGTAGGATAGCTTAAAAGTGGCAGAATTTTCATGAGTTTGTGTCAAGCTTTATGATTCTGGACACTCCCTCCCAGAAAAGACATAAATATTCTAGCTTTCTTCCTAGTCCCCTTATCGCCCCAATAAAAGAGGGAGAATCCTTTATTGTATGGGCAAAATCAGGACTGATGTGGTTTCAGTCCAGAAAGGCTAAGTTGTTCTATTAGAAAGAGCAAGACACTATCAATAGGAGAGAATTCATTTGAGCTGAGACTAAAAGGATGAGTAAGAACTATTTTGACAACCCAGGGAAGAGAGGCTTGTTCTCCAGGTAGAATGAGAAGCATAAGCAAAACAGAAACAAAATGCAACATGGTGCCTGTGAGTTAAGTGTGTGTGTGTGTGTGTATGTGTGTGTGTGTGTGTGTGTGTGTTGGGGGTCTTCAAAGAGCCAATGTGAGCCAGGGAGAATAGGGATAAATGAGGCTGAACACAAAAGTTTTCTACATCAAGTTAAAGAGGACCATTTGGGCTAGAATCGGACATGGAAAAATGGACTTGTTCAAAATTGGAAAGGAGTGAATCAAGGCTGTATATTGTCACTCTGCTTATTTAACTTATATGCAGAGTATATCATGCAAAAAGTCAGGCTGGATGAAGCACAAGCTGGAATCAAGATTGCTGCATATCAACATCAGATATGCAGATGATACCTCTCTAATGGCAGAAAGTGAAGAGAAACTAAAGAACATCTTGATGAAGGTGAAAGAGGAGAGTGAAAAAGCTGGTTTAAAACTCAATATTCAAAAAACTAAGATCATGGCATCTGGTCCCATCACTTCATGGTGATGGTAAATAAATGGGGGAAAAATGGAAAAAGTGACAGACTTTATTTTCTTGGGCTCCAGAATCACTGAGTGTGCTGACTGCAGCTGTGAAATTAAATTACGCTTGCTCCTTGGAAGAAGATCTATGACAAACCTAGACAGCATATTAAAAAGCAGAGATATCACTTTGCTGACAAAGGTATGTATAGTCAAAGCTATGGTTTTTCCAGTAGTCATGTACAGATGTGAGGGTTGGACCATAAAGAAGGCTGAGTGCCAAAAAATTGATGCTTTTGAACTGTGGTGCTGGAGAAGACTCTTGAGAGTGCATTGGACAGCAAAGAAATTTAACCAGTCAATCCTAAAGGAAATCAACACTGAATACTCACTGGAAGGACTTTTGCTGAAGCTGAAGCTCCAATACCTTGGCCACCTGATGCAAAGAGCCAACCCATTGGAAAAGATCCTGGTGCTGGTGAAGACTGAGGGCAAGAGGAGAGGGGGGTGACAGAAAATGAGATGGTTGCATGGCATCAGCAACTCAATGGACATGAGTTTGAGCAAACTCCAGGAGACAGTGAAGGACAGGGAAGCCTGGTGTGCTGCAGTTCATGGGGTTGAAAAGAGATGGACATGAACTAATGACTGAATAACAACAACAGTTTGGGGTATCAGAGATGCATTGGAAATGGGGATGGGGTCATATGGCCACATTTGTAGCCATTTGGCTTGCATCTTTCATTAAGCAGGACTCAAGGCAGAGAAGGAATGGGTATGCATTAAGGATAGTGATGAGATTGTGATTTGCTGCTCTTCACTGCCTTTTTAAGGCTCCTTGTGACCAGAATTGCTGCGTGGGGTAGTCTCTGTGAGGAAAGATTTAGTAGAGGCTCCCAAAAACGGGGCTGCTGGGATAGTCAGAATGAGTTTGCCAAGTTGGGGGGCAAATCAAGGTTTATATCAGAGGAGTCACCATCATGGCTGGCAGTATGGCTCTGCAGGTTATCATAGGCAGAAGGAGTTTCATAAGAACTTCTTCAGTGGTCCAATGGCTAAGACTCCACACTCCCAATGCGGGGTGGGGTGCAGGTTTGATCCCATATTGGGGAAGTAAATCCCACATTCTGCAATTAAAACCTGGTGCACCCAAATAAATAAATAAAATTAAAAGGGTCTCATGGATGAGACAGTGAAGGTGAAAGTGAAGTGAAGTGAAAGTCACTCAGTTGTGTCCGACTCTTTGCAACCTCATGGACCATACAGTCCATGGAATTCTCCAGGCCAGAATACTGGAGTGGGTAGCCTTTCCCTTTTCCAGAGGATCTTCCCAACCCGGGGATCGAACCCAGAGCATGGGTCAAATGAAGATCTCAGCCCCTCATTTCATGGCTCCCCTACTTGTGAACTTCCTGTTGATCTTTTGGGGTCCATTTGAAATGCTTGTTTCTCTCTGAAGTTCCTTTAGCCCCTGGCCTGGTAGCTATCTCTTTCTCTTTGTAAACTCTGTAGCTTGTGGTTTACAAGTATTTTATAGCTTTGTATTCCCCCTGTGGGTAAAATCTCTGAAGATTGTCTTGCTTATCTTTGTATCTCCTCCATCACCTGAGACTCTGCCCTGTATATAGTTTCTACTGAAGAAACAGTAAATGAGCTGAATCTGTACTTTCATGGGAAAAGTACCTCCTACAGGATTTAATAAGTATGAACCTTAAATAATGAAATATTTGAAAGAACTTGAATATTTCAAAGCTCCATCCATACAAGGCCTGAATAATTCATGCAAATATTGTGAAGAATAGAACAAAAGCTTATCTAATAATTCAATACACTGTTCTTTATTTTGGTCCATAAAAGGAGATCTCATGCTTTAGTTTTTGTGGTAAACTCAGCTCTAGAAGCTTTGAAATGCGGATTAGATCAGTTACATCACAATTATATTTGAAAATTGAAAAGAAGCATTTTCCAAAAGGCAGATTCCAAAGCTATGCCTTTTCAAAGGAGGTGTCATTTGGAAAGAAACTGAATCACACCATGAAAGATGTGGCATTTCTTTTGGTTTTCCACTGTCTTCTGTACTACTAGTGTAGGCTCATGTGATATGTAGAAATGTGCTTAATCAAATTTAGCCTGACTTCTCAAGTTAAGAAAATGTATATGAAGTGTTTCTGAGATAAGAAGAGGCGCATTCTTTTTTTAGCATACATACCTCCCATGCGGCTGTATTTGTCTTATTCCCTTATTTGAAAATTTGGCTCTGTTTATAAAATCTACAAATTCTTACTCATTTAGAAGAGAACTAGAAAAGCCTGGAAACCTATGGAGCTGAGTGGTATTTTAAAGTGCTCATTCTCATTTTCTCTTCAGTAAAGAACTCAACGCTGTTACTTGTATTTATCTGATAGTACACACACTTGGGATTACTCACCTGGGAGCAAGACCTGAGTTCTGGTGCAAGCCTTCTATTTACTGACCTGGGTGATGCAAATCTCTTAACCTCAGAGGTAAAATGAGGGGGGTGTTGCCCCTGACTCCATGCTTCTGCAGTTTAAGTATAATTAACTCAAATGTTTGATGAGCTCTTTAAAAATTAAAAAAAAAAAAAAAATTGTTGGTGGCTTTAATAAGTTTGTACCACTGAGCCCTGAGTCGTATTTTTGAAGTAATATAAGACAGGGAGAGAGGGTTGAGAGGTCCCTTCCATTATATGAATTTCATATTGATTTGTTAGCTTGAGATAGNAAAAAAAAAAAAAAAATTGTTGGTGGCTTTAATAAGTTTGTACCACTGAGCCCTGAGTCGTATTTTTGAAGTAATATAAGACAGGGAGAGAGGGTTGAGAGGTCCCTTCCATTATATGAATTTCATATTGATTTGTTAGCTTGAGATAGCACTTGCCTAGTGTTAGGGGTCTATAGATACTACTTGAATTAGGGAAGGTAGTGATGAGGATAATGAATTTTTTTTAATTTCAAAAAACAGCAAAGCCAAACAGAAATGAGTTAGAATTAGAAATGAGTTTCTAATTTTATTGCAAATAACTTGCAGGACTGAAAATGATTAAAGTTGTCATACGTTTCTACATTGATAAGCCCTGTGCAAAGAGATCAGTTACAACACAGTAATCTACCAAGATGAAAAATAGTACCATTGTTAACAGCTTATTTTAAAGGTTGTAGAATTTTAAATGAATTTGCTTTGTTTCTTTCTTTTGTTCTAAGAAGCTGTCTCTAAGGGGTTTATGCAGGAAATAGATGTAATCACCTTTGTGATGTGTTAAATTAGAGGCAAATTTAACTTTAGGATGAAAAGTCATACTGGATGCAGAAATAGATATTCAAAAAACTACATACTAGATGCAGGTTAGACATAATGTATAAAAGTTACTTTTATAATGATTTTTAAATTTGGAATTTTTAAGACTATACTTTTTTTTTAGTGTAACTGAGAGAAGCAAGAGCAATGTATTTGTGATCAAATTTAAGTCACTGGCATGTATTCATATTTATATATCTACATATGAAAGTTTAAATATAATGACATCATCTATATTGTGCATATATAGTACACACATGCCTATGTATGTTGGAATCCTTATCTATTCTAGGAANTTTTTTTTTAGTGTAACTGAGAGAAGCAAGAGCAATGTATTTGTGATCAAATTTAAGTCACTGGCATGTATTCATATTTATATATCTACATATGAAAGTTTAAATATAATGACATCATCTATATTGTGCATATATAGTACACACATGCCTATGTATGTTGGAATCCTTATCTATTCTAGGAAGAAAATGCTGTGTTAAAATGTCTCTAGCATTGAGTTGCCTCTGAAGAAATCATATTGTTTCGTTTTTGTTACTTCCTGTTGGCCTAGTGACAATGATTCATGATAATATAATGTAGTACATATGATTTCCAGTATCACATGACATTTAGATGGATATATAAGAAATCTGGAACGCTGTTCTTTTCTCAATTTAAATTTTTTTTTAGTTGGAGGATAATTGCATTGCAATATTGTGTTGATTTTTGCCATACATCAACATGACTCAGCCATAGGTATACATATGTCCCCTCCCTCTTAAACCTTCCTCCCACCTCCCACCCCATCCCACCCCTCTAGGTTGTCATAGAACACCAGATTTGAGCTTCCTGCATGGAATAGCAAATTTCCACTTAGTATCTAATTTTATATATGGTAATATATGTTTCAATGCTGTTCTCACAACTGGTCTCATCCTCTCCTTCCCCTGAAACACTGCTCTTTAAAAACATAAAATTTCAACAGAAGTCTGTTTATCAGAGAATTTTGTCTCATTAAACAGCTAGTGTTTTGATTTCAATAATAGTAGGACTCCAACAGAATTGACCTTCAGTGTAGAAATATAACTGAACTATTTTTTAGCAATTATAAGTCGTATGTAAAAACAAACAGAAATCTTTTTTTTTTTCACCAGTTTGTTGTCTTTTCTGCAAATACATCGCTTTCACTATATGATTGGAGTGAGTTTGCAGTAGGCTTCTTAGAGACAGGTACTCATATTAGAATTGGAAAAATTAAGTCGCCAATGATTAACTTTGGAGAGGAGAGAAGAGCAAACAGAAATACAGACATAAAAGAACAAATAATTTTGANGGAGATGAACCCTGGGATTTCTTTGGAAGGAATGATGCTAAAGCTGAAACTCCATTATTTTGGCCACCTCATGCAAAAGTTGACTCATTGGAAAAGACTGTGATGCTGGGAGGGATTGAGGGCAGGAGGAGAAGGGGATTACAGAGGATGAGATGGCTGGATGGCATCACTGACTTGATGGACGTGAGTCCGAGTGATCTCTGGGAGATGGTGATGAACAGGGAGGCCTGGCATGCTGTGATTCATGGGGTCGCAAAGAGTCGGACACAACTGAGTGACTGAACTACACTGAACTCAAATTTAGGTGAAACAATTATAAAAGTTCAGAAACTATTTAAAAGGTACTATTATCTTTCCACTTACAAGAAATTGAAACTAAAGTTCATCTATTATGAATGCAAGTTTTCTAACAGAATTAACTGCAAACTGGTACTGTTATATATATATATATATACACACATACATATATATACACACACACACTTTTAGTATTTCTTCAGTAACAGATGAATATGGAATTATTTTAAAAGCTTTTATACAGCAAGAAAAATAAACAAGATTAAAAGACATCCCTCAGAATGGAAGAAAATAGTTGCAAATGAAGCAACTGACAAAGGATTAATCTCCAAAATATATAAGCAGCTCATATAACTCAATATTACACAAGGGGCCTAATCAAAAAATGGGCAGAAGACCTAGGCAGACATTTCCCCAAGGAGGACAAGCAGATGGCCAATAAGGACATGAAAAGATGCCCAGCATTGCTTATTGTTGGAGAAATGCAAATCAAAACTACAATGAGCTATCACCTCAAACCAATCAGAATGGCCATCATCTAAAAAACTACAAAGAATAAAAGTATACAGGATGTGGAGAAATGGGAACTGCACTGCTGTGTTGGTGGAAATGTAAATTGGTACAGCCACTATGGTAAACAGTATGGAGATTCCTTAACAAACTAGGAATAAATCTACCATATGACCCACCAATCCCACTACTGGCATATACCCTGAGAAAACCATAATTATAAAAGATACATGCGCTGTTCATTGCAGCATTATTTACATTAGCCAGGGCATGAAAGCAACCTAGATGTCCATCAACAGATGAATGGATAAAGAAGTTGTTGTATGTATGTACAGTGGAATTTTACTCAGCCATAGAATGGAACACTTTGAGTCAGTTGTATTGAGGTGGATGAACCTGGAGCCTGTTAAACAGAGTGAAGTAAGTAAGAAAGAGAAAAAAAAAATCATATATTAATGCATATATATGAGATCTAGAAAAATAGTACTTCTGAACTTATTTACAGAGGAGAAATAGAGACACAGATGTAGAGAATGACCTGAAGGACACAGCAGGGGAAGGAGAGGGTAGAACAAATTGAAAAAGTAGCATTGACATATACACCCTACTGTGTGTAAAATAGATAAAAAGCTGAAAGCTGCAGTATAATACAAGGAGCCCACCTTACTCTGTGATGACCTAGATGGGTAGAATGGGATGGGGTGGGGGGAGGCTCAAAAGAGATGGGATATATATAATTATGACTGGTTTGTGTTGTTGTATGGCAAACCCCACCACAACATTGTAAAGCAATTATACTGCAATTAAAAAAAAATAAAGATTTAAAGGGGTATTATTTGTCCAAGTGACTCTCAAAAGTTTCAAAAAATGTGTGTTTGTGAATGAGAGAAAGAGAGAGCAAGAGAATGAGTGAATGTTGGAGTAACTGAAGCAAAATGGAAATGAATGTATTCATGCCATGTGCTCTTCCTAGATATTTCATTCTGTTTGCACTGCTAACTTCTATGCATGCATTCTGCAGATCCAGAATTAAAAGTTAGCTTCTATGGTCCCCTAAGTACCTCATTAGTTTTTCTCATAGAATAGTGTTTTACCTATGTGGCTTTCAGAGTAGTAAGTACAGATGGTCCCAAACTTATGATGGTTTGCTTACAATTTTTCAGCTTCACAGCAGTGAAGAAGTGATGTACATTTGGTAGAAATAATACTTTGAATTTTGGTCTTTCTCTGGACTCCTGATATTGATACATACCATCCTCATGGCTAGTGATAGTGAACCTCAACTCCTGGTCAGCCACAAGATTGAGAGAGGAAACAACTAATATACCTGAAACCCTTCTGTAACCATACAGCCATTTTGTTTTCCACTTTCAGTACAGTATTCAATGAGTTATATGAGATGTTCAGAACTTTATTATAAATTAGACTTTGTGTTAGATGATTTTGCCCATATGTAGACTAATATAAGTGTTCTGAGCACTTTTATGGTTCAGTTCAGTCACTCCTTGCAACCCCATGAACTGCAGCATGGAGCCAAAAAATAAAGTCTGACATTGTTTTCACTCTTTCCCCATCTATTTCCCATGAAGTGATGGGACCAGATGCCATGATATTAGTTTTCTGAATGTTGAGATTTAAGCCAAATTTTTCACTCTCCTCTTTCACTTTCCTCAAGAGGCTTTTTAGTTCCTCTTCACTTTCTGCCATAAGGGTGGTGTCATCTGCATATCTGAGGTTATTGATATTTCTGCCGGCAATCTTGATTCCAGCTTGTGCTTCTTCCAGCCCAGCATTTCTCATGATGTACTCTGCATAGAAGTTAAATAAGCAGGGTGACAATATACAGCCTTGACATACTCCTTTTCCTGTTTGGAACCAGTCTGTTGTTCCATGAAGTGATGGGACCAGATGCCATGATATTAGTTTTCTGAATGTTGAGATTTAAGCCAAATTTTTCACTCTCCTCTTTCACTTTCCTCAAGAGGCTTTTTAGTTCCTCTTCACTTTCTGCCATAAGGGTGGTGTCATCTGCATATCTGAGGTTATTGATATTTCTGCTGGCAATCTTGATTCTAGCTTGTGCTTCTTCCAGCCCAGCATTTCTCATGATGTACTCTGCATAGAAGTTAAATAAGCAGGGTGACAATATACAGCCTTGACATACTCCTTTTCCTGTTTGGAACCAGTCTGTTGTTCCATGTCCAGTTCTAACTGTTGCTTCCTGACCTGCATATAGGTTTCTCAAGAAGCAGGTTAGGTGGTCTGGTATTCCCATCTCTTTCAGAATTTTCCACAGTTTATTGTGATCCACACAGTCAAAGGTTTTGGCATAGTCAATAAAGCAGAAATAGATGCTTTTCTGGAACTCTTGCTTTTTCTGGAACTCTTGCTTTTTCGATGATCCAGTGGTGGTTGGCAATTTGATCTCTGGTTCCTCTGCCTTTTCTAAAACCAGTTTGAACATCTGGAACATCACAGTTGACGTATTGCTGAAGCCTGGCTTCAGCATTACTTTACTAGCATGTGAGATGAGTGCAATTGTGCGATAGTTTGAGCATTCTTTGACATTGCCTTTCTTTGGGATTGGAATGAAAACTGACCTTTTCCAGTCTTGTGGTAAGCTTACTTTTATGGTAAGCTAGTCTAAGCTATGAAGTTTAGTAGATTAGTTCTATTAAATGCCTTTTTGACTGAGATACTTTCAATTTAGGATGTGTTTATTAGGAATAATCTCATGGCATCAAGAGTATTTGCTAAATTCATGTTTTTAAAAATTATTGATCTGTTATCTCTCACTTTGTTAGATTGATGGTGAACTCTATGAAAAGAGAGTTCATGGCTTTTAATTATTTCTCTATCCCTAGAACCTTATACGTTGTCAATGCATGGTAAGCCCTTCACAAATTGGATTAAATAAGTTAATGAATACGGTCAAAAACTCTTTTCATCGTTTGAAACTTTCAGGCTCAGGAATTTGATAGATTATTCTATCAAAGAATAAAACACCTTCCTCTTCTGTATTCCTCCATCTCAAACCATATATAAACCTGTGTCTCTCCATTAAATTTTCAAAAATTAATATTAAACTGATAGCTAATCCATTAAGGCACATGGTCAAGACTGAGCATACCTTCTATCAGTGACTGGATTGTTGAATGACACAGCTGGGTTTGAGAGGTTTGTTTGCAGACAGTTGATATAGTGGAGCCAAGTCTTATTGATGAAGAATGGACATCATTGAGAAAAGGAAATACAGAAGGCAAAACATATTTTCGTACTCTGATACAAGACAGAAGTTGAAAATTGTTTGACTGTATAACTGATTTGTTTGGGCTGCTTAGTGATTTAAATATAATTAGATTTGTTGTGAATGTTTTATAGTCAAGAAGGTTAACATAAAAATCATGGTGTCTTTTCTTAAAAATCTAATCTAAAATATTGGATTTACATTTGTGCTTGCAATTAGAAGAACCAAGGAGCTGCCTCTCACTTTTTAAAAGAAACTGCTCTTCAGTTTACAAGATTTCCAACCCTGCTGCTTTTATTCATTTTACTTGGCTGGCTCCTGCTGACATTTGAGTTTGTAAATCCTGCTATACAGGAATTTTGAAGAGCAATGAAAATAGAAATATTTTGTAATGCTAAATTTAGGTTAATCAACTTACTAGTATTTCACTGTTACAGAGTTTGGAAATATTCTGCATGTTTATTTTATATATAATTACATTTTAAAGTACTTATATTTACTGCTCAATGATGCTTGTAATTAAAAATAGCTCTTTTCTTTTTCTCCTTCTTTATCTCTTTTCTTTCTTTACTACTTCCTATTTCCCTCCCTCCTTCCTTCCCTCCCCCTTTCTTTTTTTCTTTCTTTCTTAATATATACATTCAGTCCTGATACAGTATTCTGAGATTTAAAATGTTCACAATTATTCACCTTGAAAAAATGAACTGTTGATTATAGAGTATTACTATAGTTCAGTTTGTGTTGTTTGGGGACTTAGGGAAATTTTATATCACCTTGAGAAAAGATGTAATTCAAATTTGGTTGCTGACTGCATTATTAAACAAATTACTGTCTCTTTGTGAAAGAGAATTTTGGAAGTATATAAGAAACATATCTGTAGTGAAATAGAAATTTGAGTATTTCAATACCAATCTCTTGTCTTAATTTAATTAATAATTTATTTTATTTTGATTGATGCTCATATCTTTCAAAGTGTTTTCAGATTTGTGATAACATTTGATTCTTTCAATAACTTGGGTGTGTTACAAAACTTATTATCAAGTCACAGGAAGAAAAAGAAGGCCAGCAAAGTTAAACAGTATATCTCAGGATGCAAGATCATATATTTGTGGGGCCAAGAATAGAATCCAGTTATGTCTAATACTGTTTCAATCAAAATGGACTGTCTTTGCCATTTATATGGAGTCAAGCTTTAAAATGTCCAGTAAGAATGACGTGGTGGTGGTAGTGGTTTAGTTGCTAAGTCATGTCCAACTCTTGTGACCCCATGGACTGTATCCTGCCAGGCTCTTCTGTCCATAGGATTCTCTAGCCAAGAATACTGGGGTGGGTTGCCATTTCCTTCTCCAAGAATGATATATAATCTAAATATATTATAAATTTCATAAAATAGTTCAGTTGCTCAGTCATGTCCAACTCTTTGTGACTCCATGGACTGCAGCACACCAGGCCTCCCTGTCCATCACCAACTCCTGGAATTTACTCAAACACATGTCCATTGAGTCAGTGATGCCATCCAACCATTTCATCCTCTGTCGTCCCCTTCTCCTGCCTTCAATTTTTCCCAGCATCAGGGTATTTTCCAGTGAGTCAATTATTCATATCAGGTAACCAAAATATTGGAGTTTCAGCTTCAACGAATGAATATCCAACGAATATCCAATGGATATTCAGGACTGATTTCCTTTAGGATGGGCTGGCTGAATCTCCTTGCTGTCCAAGGCTGGAGAAAGACATGGCAACCCACTCCAGTAGGCTTGCCTGGAAAATCCCACGGATGGAGGGGCCTGGTAGGCTACAGTCCATGGGATTGCAGAGTCAGACATGACTGAATGACTTCACTTTCACTTTTCATCTTCATGCATTGGAGAAGGAAATGGCAACCCACTCCAGTATTCTTGCCTGGAGATTCTCAGGGACAGAGGAGCCTGGTGGGCTGCCATCTATTGGGTTACATAAGAGTTGGACATGACTGAAGTGACTTAGCAGCAGCAGCAGCAGCAGCAACTGTCCAAGGGACTTTCAAGAGTCTCCTCCAACACCACAGTTCAAAAGCATTAATTCTGTGTCAGCTTTCTTTATGGTCCAAATATCACATCCATACATGACTATTGGAAAAACTATAGCCTTGACTAGGTGGACCTTTGTTGGCAAAGTAATGTCTCTGTTTTATAAAATGCTGTGTGAGTGAAGTGAAGTGAAGTCGCTCAGTCGTGTCCGACTCTTTGCGACCCCATGGACTGTAGCCTACCAGGCTCTTCTGTCCATGGGATTTTCCAGGCAATAGTACTGGAGTGGCGGGGAAGGCAATGGCACCCCACCCCAGTACTCCTGCCTGGAAAATCCCATGGATGGAGTAGCCTGGTGGGCTGCAGTCCATGGGGTCGCTAACAGTCAGACAGACTGAGCGACTTCACTTTCACTTTTCTCTTTCATGCATTGGAGAAGGAAATGGCAACCCACTCCAGTATTCTTGCCTGGAGAATCCCAGGGATGGGGGAGCCTGGTAGGCTGCCGTCTGTGGGGTCACACAGAGTNAGGCTCCTCTGTCCATGGGATTTTCCAGGCAATAGTACTGGAGTGGCGGGGAAGGCAATGGCACCCCACCCCAGTACTCTTGCCTGGAAAATCCAATGGATGGAGTAGCCTGGTGGGCTGCAGTCCATGGGGTCGCTAACAGTCAGACAGACTGAGCGACTTCACTTTCACTTTTCTCTTTCATGCATTGGAGAAGGAAATGGCAACCCACTCCAGTATTCTTGCCTGGAGAATCCCAGGGATGGGGGAGCCTGGTAGGCTGCCGTCTGTGGGGTCACACAGAGTCGGACACGACTGAAGTGACTTGGCAGCAGCAGCAGCAGTACTGGAGTGGATTGCCATTTCCTTCTCCAGGGGATCTTCCCGACCCAGGGATTGAATCCGGGTCTCCCACATTGTAGACAGACACTTAACCATCTGAGCCACCATAACTTTTCTTCCAAGGAGGAAGCATCTTTTAATTTCATGGCTGCAGTCACCATCTGCAATGATTTTGGAGCCCCCCAAAATAAAGTCTACCACTGTTTCCACCATTTCCCCATCTATTTGCCTTCAAGTGATAGTACTCATGAAGTGATAGTATAATAGTACTCATAAAATTGAGTGCTTATAAATTAATAAAACACTAGTAGGAGAAAAATGGGAGAAGAAAATGGCAACCCACTCCAGTAGTCTTGTCTAGAGAATTCAGGGGACAGAGGAGTCTGGTGGGCTGCTGTCTATGGGGTTGCACAGAGTCGGACACTGCTGAAGTGACTTAGCATGCAGGCATACATTGGAGAAGAAAATGGTAACCCACTCCAGTATTCTTTCCTGGAGAATCTTATGGACAGAGGAGCATGGTGGGCTGCCGTCTATGGGGTTGCACAGAGTTGGATACAACTGAAGTGACTTAGCAACAACAGCAGCAGGAGAAACACAGATGCAATATATATATGGAATGTTTTGCTTATCCTAAATGAATGATAAAATTGGCTTTGATATTCATAACAATCAAGATAAAAATGAAAAGAGTAAGTTATATATTTCTCATATTAATTTAAAAGGAAGAATATAATATCACCCATATAGACAGTAATTTTTGCTGGAAATTGAACACTAAATGAAGTTAATGTATAAATGTGTGCATACCCTGTAGTCAATTTAAATAATTCATAACTTCATAAAAATATAACTTGTATAAATAAAATATATATAGTTTTGTTTGTATAAAATATAAAAATCTAAACATGTTTAAGGGAGAAGGCAGTGGCACCCCACTCCAGTACTCTTGCCTGGAAAATCCCATGGACGGAGGTGCCTGGAAGGCTAAAGTCCATGGGGTCGCTGAGGGTCGGACACAACTGAGCGACTTCACTTTCACTTTTCACTTTCATACATTGGAGAAGGAAATGGCAACCCACTCCAGTGTTCTTGCCTGGAGAATCCCAGGGACGGGGAAGCCTGCTGGGCTGCCGTCTCTGGGGTCCCACAGAGTCAGACACGATTGAAGTGATTTAGCAGCAAACATGTTTCAAATGTTACTAAAATATTATCCTTTTTAAAATTTTTTAGCACAAATGAAAACATATGACAGTTTCTAATAATAATCTTAACATTTGTTGGATGTTGGTTATTTAGTTTTGCTCAAATTACTTTCAGTTCAGTTCAGTTCAGTCACTCAGTCGTGTCTGACCCTTTGCGACCCCATGAATCGCAGCACGCCAGGCCTCCCTGTCCATCACCAACTTCCGGAGTTCACTCAGACTCACGTCCATTGAGTCGGTGATGCCATCCAGCCATCTCCTCCTCTGTCATCCTCTTCTCCTCCCTCCCCCAATCCTTCCCGGCATCAGAGTCTTTTCCAATGAGTCAACTCTTCGCATGAGGTGGCCAAAGTACTGGAGTTTCAGCTTTAGCATTATTCCTTCCAAAGAAATCCCAGGACTGATCTCCTTCAGAGTGGACTGGTTGGATCTCCTTGCAATCCAAGGGACTCTCAAGAGTTCTCCAACACCACAGTTCAAAAGCATCAATTCTTCGGCGCTCAGCTTTCTTCACAGTCCAACTGTCATATCCATACATGACCACTGGAAAAACCATAGCTTTGAGGGACCTTTGTTGGCAAAGTAATGTCTCTGCTTTGAATATGCTATCTAGGTTGGTTATAACTTTTCTTCCAAGGAGTAAGCGTCTTTTAATTTCATGGTTGCAATCACCATCTGCAGTGATTTTGGAGCCCAGAAAAATAAAGTCTGACACTGTTTCCACTGTTTCCCCATCTATTTCCCATGAAGTGTTGGGACCAGATGCCACGATCTTTGTTTTCTGAATGTTGAGCTTTAAGCCAACTTTTTCACTCTCCACTTTCACTTTCATCAAGAGCTTTTTAGTTCCTCTTCACTTTCTGCCATAAGGGTAGTGTCATCTGTATATCTGAGGTTATTGATATTTCTTCTGGCAATCTTGATTCTAGGTTGTGCTTCTTCCAGCCCAGCGTTTCTCATGATGTACTCTGCATATAAGTTAAATAATCAGGGTGACAATATACAGACTTGACATACTCTTTTTCCTATTTGGAACCAGTCTGTTTTTCCATGTCCAGTTCTAACTGTTGCTTAAAGTACTTTATGTGCCCTAAATTACTTAATCTTTATTACAGTCTATGATACAGGTATGATATTTTATGTTTTACAGAAGGAGAAACCAAAGTGAAAATGTTGAATAATAAGGTTACAGGTGTAGTGTACTAGTTGGTTGTATATAATGCAGTATAATAACTCAAATGTATGAGTGGTTTACACTCACAAAGATTTCATGCCCTTGACTCTGTAGGTTGGCTGCAGTTCATATGTGAGTTTTTCTCAGCTGAACTTAGCTAGCTGAACTTCAGGCTTTGGATTTGGTTCATATATGCTCCACATGTTTCTCATTTAAGGACTCAGTCAAAAGGGACACTGACTTCAGCATGCTGTTCTCTTGCTGGAGGTTTGATCTCCTTAGGAGTGATGGTACCAACCTGCCGTATCTCTAAAAGACTCAGCTTGTAACTGGAATCTGCATTCCATGGTCAAACTAAGCCACCTGTCCAAGGTCAATGTCAGATGAGCAAGTGAGTATCCTCCAAACTAAGAATATGAGACGCTTGTTGAGGGAAAAAAGAATTTTGAACAATATGGTAGAACAAGGATACCAATCCAGGTAACCTAGTTTTAGAGCCAAAAAACTTTCCACTGCATTCTCTTGTCTTTCTATTATATTCTACTAGTGTTACTAGATTAATTAAAATTTAACTATCCCTACATGTATGAATTAAACACTAAGTATTATTTTATATTTTATTTTTAATGTATTTCTTAGTTCTGTGCTAATACTTTCATACTTCCATATTTATATTCATAAAGGATTGGCCTATGGTTTTGTATTCTGTTTTTTGTACATTAGATTTTAGTATCATCAGGGTCATATTTGCTGTGTAGAATAAATTAGATGGCTCCATATCTTTTTGTATTGTTCTAGAAAAAATGAAAATGATACAATTGCACAAGAGCAAAAAAGTATGTGGAAGTGTTATATAAATTGTGCATAGAAATAATTATTAAGATAACAGTTAAATGTGGAAGCAGCTTAAGATTATATTAGATATGGAACATACACTGTTTCTTCCTTTCTAACTTAAATAATTTTGTCTTCTAATTATCTTTCTTCAATTAATTTATAACTTTATTCTTATAAATTACTTTTATATTCTGCTTCCTGATAAGTTCTCTTAAGGTATCTGTAATTATCTTTTATTTGTTTTCCTTTTCTGTCTATAAAATTGAAAAGCTGAATGATTAAAAATTGAGCATCGTCATAGCTAACATATATACATGCTTTCAACTTCATCAGTTTTGTATTATGACCAGTCTTCTCAAATAAACTACAGTTGAGTTTAGTATATAAAATACAATTAGCCATAACAAGACTATTTTCTTCAAGTCTTTGAAAAAAACATTAAGTAGAAAAGTATCAGTTTCATCAAATTATTTTTACTTTTTTAAAAAAGGCAGAATTGATGTGTTAGAGCTAGGTCATACCAAGTCCTGAGAAACTCTTCATACATCAATTCCTAACACAACAATTAGTAATCTTGTGTTGGCAGCTTGAAATTGGCCATGATGGGAGTAATTACATCATGAAAATTGCAAACATTTTAAGTCAGTGGGCCTCCTGGTCCTCCTTGAGCTACAGTTTTATCTGTCTACATGCATATTTATATATCTATGAGTTGTATAGTATTTTGTTACCTCTGTATGGTGTTACCAAATTAGATTTTATAATCTCTTAAGGGAGTTTTACTTTGATTGGCTTAAAGATAAAATGCCTGTATTAGTTGAATGTTACTAAATTTCCCCTAAATTCAGAGAATTAAATTTGTAATGCTTTCAATGTGAAACACGTATTCCTTTAGAAACTAACACAGTGTTTTAAGGAAGGATTCATTTTCACATAATTTGGAAACTCTTTGGCAAATAAGACTTTTTAAAAAATATTGTTGCTATAATAAAAACAGTGTCTTCTGACTTATCAATGTTAAATAAAAAATAAACATATACTTTATTCCACTTAGATATGTTCTTTAAACTATTGGAGTTTCACTCTTTGAATAAGCTGGTATTACATCTACTAGATTTGAAAAATGTAAATTTATGTTTAACCAACTGAAGCATTTTTTTTTTGCAAATATCTTTTAACCATCATATTTTTTAGTATATCAGCTTGAAGATAGTTTCTAAAATCTTTGGGTAATTTAAAATCTTAAATTTAAGCTAATTTAAGAAAATTAGCAAACCTTCATTAGCTATCTAGATAACTTCTAAATAGGAGAGAATATTGAAATATTAAAAATAGTTTGTATATTTTTGCTTCTTATTTTTATATCTTATGGAGAGAGACTCTATATACCTTTGGGTCCATTAATGAATGTGCTCATTTTTGCTACCTTGAGAAGTTGCATTATAAAAAATATGTATGGCTGTAAAAAGTTCTGAGATGTATGTCTGTGAACTCTACTAGTCAACTACAAAATGCTCGTGTATGACAAACAATTCAGTCATCCATCTCTTAGTTTTCTCTATGAAGTAAAAGTTACTGTGGTTAAAATTGATAATCAGTGCATATGAGTAGCAGTGTTGTAGAAATAGTAATACAGACTATAACAACTTTGTATGCAAATTATGAAGGATTCATTAAGGAAAAAGAAAGTAGTACTGTCCTAAAGTAAAATAACGTGTTGTTCTGGAATGACAAAGAAGAAAGTGTAAGATAAAACCTGAATGTATATGCAAAGTTGCAGAAAGTTTAAGGAAAGGGATTTTGTGTTTACCAATACTGACCATGGTTTGATGGATATAGCTTCAAATATTATATTGATGCAAAACTAAATTTAGTTTTCTCTCTTTTAAAATAACAAAAATTTCTTGGATTTTGGCTTGCTCTTAATATAAGATATTAAGTTGGTGCAGAAGTAACTATGGTTTTTGAATTGTTGAAATTTACCATTTGAAATTGGAATACATTCTAAATAAATGTGATTACATTATAAATCAATTTAATGCACATTTCTTGCTTTATGTTTTTTGCTAATGACTTACTACTTGCTATTTATTTTATTTTAGGCTATGTAAATGATGTTAGACAAAAAGCAAATTCTAGCAATTTTCTTATTTGAGTTCAAAATGGATCGTATAGCAATGAAAACAAATTGCAACATCCACAATGCATTTGGCTCAGGAACTGCTAATGAATGTACAATGGTTCAGGATGTTTTGCAAAAGAGTTGAGAGATTTGAAGATGAGGAACACACTAATGGTCATTGGAAGCTGATGACAATTGAGAGCCATTACTGAAGGTGATTCTGTTACAACTACATGAGTAGTTGCCAAAGAACTCAATGTTGACTGTTCTGTGGTCTTTTGGCATTTGAAGCAAGTTGGAAATGTGAAAAAGCTCAGTAAGTGGGTGACTCCTGAACTGACCAAAAAAAAAAAAAATACAAATTGCAACATCCACAATGCATTTGGCTCAGGAACTGCTAATGAATGTACAATGGTTCAGGATGTTTTGCAAAAGAGTTGAGAGATTTGAAGATGAGGAACACACTAATGGTCATTGGAAGCTGATGACAATTGAGAGCCATTACTGAAGGTGATTCTGTTACAACTACATGAGTAGTTGCCAAAGAACTCAATGTTGACTGTTCTGTGGTCTTTTGGCATTTGAAGCAAGTTGGAAATGTGAAAAAGCTCAGTAAGTGGGTGACTCCTGAACTGACCAAAAAAAAAAAAAAAGTTGTTTTAAAATGTTATCTTCTCTTATTCTATGCAACAAGAGTGAATCATTTCTCAATTGGATTGTGATGGGAAGAAAAATGGATTGTATATGACAACCAGTGACAACCAGGTTAGAGGTTGGGTCAAAAAGCTCCAAAGTACTTCTCAAAGCCAAAATTGCACAAAAGGAAGGTCATGGTCACAGTTCAGTGGTCTGTAGCCATCTGATTCAGTTTAGTTCAGTTCAGTCACTCAGTCTTGCCTGAAACTTTGTGACCCCATGAATTGCAGCACATCAGGCCTCCCTGTTCATCACCAATTGATTTCATGTCCATCGAGTCGGTGATGCCATCCAGCCATCTCATCCTCTGTTGTCCCCTTCTCCTCCTGACCCCAATCCCTCCTGGCATCAGAGTCTTTTCCAGTGAGTCAAATCTTCGCATGAGGTGGCCAAAGTATTGGAGTTTCAACTTTAGCATCAGTCCTTCCAAAGAACGCCTAGGACTGATTTCCTTTAGAATGGACTAATTGGATCTCCTTGCAGACCAAGGGACTCTCAAGAGTCTTCTCCAACAACACAGTTCAAAAGCATCAATTCTTTGGCGCTCAGCTTTCTTCACAGTCCAACTCTCACATCCATACATGACTAGTGGAGAAACCATGGGCTTGACCAGATGGACCTTTGTTGGCAAAGTAATGTCTCTGCTTTGAATATGCTATCTAGGTTGGTCATAACTTTCCTTCCAAGGAGTAAGCATCTTTTTATTTCATGGCTGCAATCACCATCTGCAGTGATTTTGGAGCCCAAAAAAATGAAGTCTGACACGGTTTCCACTGTTTCCCCATCTATTTCCCATGAAATGATGGGACCAGTTGCCATGATCTTCGTTTTCTGAATGTTGAGCTTTAAGCCAACTTTTTCACTCTCCTCTTTTACTTTCATCAAGAGGCTTTTTATAGAGCTTTCTTAATCCCATCCCAGCAAAACTGTTACATCTGATAAGTACAGTCAGCAAACCAATGAGATGCACCAAAAACTACAATGTCTGCAGCAGGCATTGGTCAACAAAACAGGCCCAATTCTTCTCCACAATGTCCAACTACATATTGCACAACCAGTGCTTCAAAAGTTGAATGAATTGGGCTATGTAGTTTTGCCTTGTCCACTATATTCACCTGACCTCTTGCCAATCGACTACACTTCTTCAAGCATCTCCACACAAGGATAACTTTTTGGAGGAAAAATTCTCCCACAGCCAGCAGGAGGCAGAAGATTCTTTCCAAAGGTTTATTGAATTCCAAAGCAAGGATTTTTATGCTACAGGAATAAGCAAACTTGTTTCTATTTGGCAAAATGACTTTTGCACCAACTTAATTGTAAAACATTTTAATTTATCTTCTGAGTAATCTACCTGCAAGGCAAAGTAGATATCAGATAAGAGAACAGTGCCCTCTCACTTTTGAAAGACTTAATATTATTCACAAACATGGAACCTCCTATATTTCCTTTTAGAATGTTTTGCTCTTATTTTAAATAGGTAGCCAAGAAATTTTTTCCCTCAGTGACCCATGATTCTATTAAATTAAGTTTTCAAACTTCCTGAAAACTTCTGTTATTTTGCCATCCCCAAATCAAATCGTGAGAAGAGAGCTTCTGGAAAATTCACAAATGATTTGTTTTCACCTTATGAAAAGAGACATGGTAAAATGTTCCAATTTCTCTGATATATTACTAATGATAGGTTGAACTGGAAGCACTATCAAATCAGAAAAGAAAATAGCATTCCCTAGGTTAAAGTTGTGTGGATAAATGTTACTTACATACATATTTCAGAAATGGTGTGAAGACTTTAGTGAACTGTCCTTGCTCTTGCTGCCAGAGACATCTTTTGTTTATGAGTCTTGATGTTTTGTGTGAAATTAGACAGCAGTTTGGTGTTATTCTAATTTCAGTTAATTTTTTTAATGCTAAACTTGATTGCAACTGTTTCTTTAATTAAATTAGTATAGTCTAGATTAGTGACTTGATTAGAAATTCATATCATTTTCTATAGAATTTTATTAATACACAAATGTTTAGGACATATTCCAACCTTACTGAATATTTTTACTTAATTTTGATATATTTTTGGTATATTCTAACTATATACTGAGTATGTGACTTTCCAGATGGCACTTGTAAAGAACCTGTCTGCCAGTGCAGCAGACGTAAGGGACTTGGGTTTGATCCTTGGGTCAGAAAGACACCCTGGAGGATGTCTTCATCTTCCAGTGGGAGCAGGGCAATCCAGTATTCTTGCCTGACAATCCCATGGACAGAAGTACCTGGTAGATACAATCCATAGGGTGGGTCGCAAAGAGTCAGACTTAACTGAAGAAACTTAACATGCATGCATGCTGAGTATTTTCCTAGTATGTTATACCTTAAGTTAAACAAGCTCCAAAGCCAATCACTTTTTCCATTATTAAATGAATTTCATTCAGCCTCCAAAATATCATGAGTCTTAATATATTGTAATCATAATCCAAATGTTTTCAAGGTGGCTAGAAACTTTTCCAGTAGCCATGTATAGATGTGAGAGTTGGACCATAAAGAAAGCTGAACACCAAAGAATTGTTGCTTTTGAACTGTGGTGTTGGAGAAGACTCTTGAGAGTTCCTTGAACTACAAGGAGGTCAAACCCATCAATCCTAAAGGAAATCAGTCCTGAATATTCATTGGAAGGACTCATGCTGAAACTCCAATACTTTGGCCTCCTGATGCAAAGAACTGACTCATTGGAAAAGACTCTGATGCTGGGAAAGATTGAAGGCAGGAGGAGAAGGGGATGACAGAGGGCAAGATGGTTGGATGGCATCATTGACTTAATGGACATGAGTTTGAAAATGTTCCAGGAGTTGGTGATGGAGAGGGAATTCTGGTGTGCTGCAGTTCATGGGGTCACAAAGAGTTGGACACGACTGAGTGACTGAACTGAACTGAATGAAAAAAGTTTTCCTTGAAAATAGACTATTGCCACCACTGTAACTAAGATTTACTATTTGGGACTTTACTTTCAAATTTCTTCTTTAAAAACAGGGACATTTACTTCATTGGTAAGATTATTCTGGATATTTAACAAGTTATTTCTATTTTCACAAAGCTAAGTGTCCTTGAACTGAACTGAATGAAAAAAGTTTTCCTTGAAAATAGACTATTGCCACCACTGTAACTAAGATTTACTATTTGGGACTTTACTTTCAAATTTCTTCTTTAAAAACAGGGACATTTACTTCATTGGTAAGATTATTATGGATATTCAACAAGTTATTTCTATTTTCACAAAGCTAAGTGTCCTTTCTACCATCCATTCTATGGAAAAATATAATGGGTCGATAGCACTCTGAAAGTTAAACTACCCAAACTCTCTGAGGCATTTAACCTGTGTTGGCCTTGTCTTTATCTCTGATTACCCTTTGATTCTCAGAACTCTGTACTCTCTGCCATCCTATCTACATAGATAATCCCTTATAAAATATTACAGAAAGGCTCTCTTGTACTTTAGGAGATACTTTTTCATTTGGATATCCTTGAATATTGCCAGGGTTTTATTAAATACCCTTACTCTAGAACCAGACAACAGTATGAAATAGACTGCTTTTCTAAGACCCATAAAACAATCAGGTTGCACCATGGAATAATTAGCCAAGAAGCTAAAACAAGATCCGTCAGGACGCCCCTACTGCATTACTACCATCTTCCCTTTTTGTCTACTCTTCATTGTATTTCTTCTTTTTCATCCACCTCTAACCAAAACCTCTGCTTATATACCCTTCACGAGAGATCCTTATTATCCAGTCTCCTAAAATGATTTGTTTCCTCATTCTTTCTTTACTTTCCCACCAAAAGAGAAACAAAACTCCCTCATTCAATTTTCTCAAACTGTTGCTCCCCCCTCAATCTCACTGATATGTCACCCCAGCCTGACCCCAGGAACATTTAGTGGCCATTCCCTTCAGCTCATGCCAGAGAGATTTTTCTCTTGATGGTCTGTGTAGGTACATAAACTGACCACATATCTTGAACCTGAATGTCTTGCTAAGTAACAGCTAGACTGCAACTCTTCACGTAATGGATGCTTCTCTTGAAATCTCCAAACTGTATCATTCCTCTTCCCCAGGACCAGGTATTGAAAAAAAACATAACCATTTCTGATAACCACCATTTCTCCTTCACCACATTTCAATCAACCTTACAGCCTTTGTTCACTTCTGTGCAGATTCTGACTTCCTGGGATTAATCCCAAATATTGTATATTGTACCAATATACCTCAGATATACAGATAATACCACTCTAATGGCAGAAAGCAAAGAGGAACTAAAGAGTCTCTTGATGAGGGTGAAAGAGGAGGGTGAAAAAGCTGGCTTAAAATTCAATATTCAAAAAACTAAGATCATGGCATCCGCTCCCATAACTTCATGGCAAATAAATGGGGAAAAAGAGGAAACAGTGACAGCCTTTCTTTTCTTGGGCTGCCAGATCACTGTGGACAGTGCCTACAGACATGAAATTAAAAGTCACTTGCTCCTTGGAAGAAAAGCTATGACAGATCTAGACAGTGTATTAAAAAGCAGAGATATTACTTTGGTGACAAATGTGCCCTATTGCCAAAGCAGTGGTTTTTCCAGTAGTCATGCGTGGATGAGAGTTGGACCGTAAAGAAGGCTGAGTACTGAAGAATTGAGGCTTTTGATTTGTGGTGCTGGGGAAGACTCTTGAGAGTCCCTTGGATAGAGAGGAGATCAAACCAGACAACCCTAAGGGAAATTAACCCTGAATATTCTTTGATATGACTGATGCTGAAGCTGAAGCTCTAATACTTTGGTCCCCTGATGGGAAGAGCCAACTCATTGGAAAAGACCCTGATGCTGGGAAGGATTGTAGGCAGGAGGAAAAGGGGGCCAACAGAGAATGAGATGGTTGGATGGCATCACCGACTCAATGGACATAAGTTGGTGGGAGATAGTAAAGGACAAGAAGGCCTGATGTGTTGTAGTTCATGGGGTAACAAAGTCGGACACAACTTCACTGCTGAATAGCAACACATACATCATTGCCTGTGGCTCCCTAAGCGGATACTACTTTTGGCGGGGGGTGATGGGAGTCAGAAAACTTTATACCTGTCTTTCCCACACCTTTCTCTCCTGTGTTGTTGGAATCCATGTCCAGTATTTCCAAATATTCACCTACCACCCCTATTGACCATGTATCCCTTTGGAGGCTTAAGTGATCATTTCAGAAGGAAGCAACAAGGTAATTGGGAAATATCCCTGGAGGGAATCACTGCCTCTCTCTTTATGTGCATTTTAAGAGCCATTATGAAAATTGTTACTGAAATAAACTTGGATCTGCTTGCCTGCATGCAGTAAAGTCAATTTACTGACATTGGGTTGTGATGAAGGAATGTTTATTGCAGGGTACCAAGCAAGGAATCCAGAATGCCAATCAAGGAGTCCAGGGCAGCTACTGCTTAAAAGATTTTTTTTCTTTATGCAAATAAAAAATGTTCAAATAATTACAATGATTGATGAGACAATATGACATAAAAATTAGGAACAAAAAATAACTATTTTTTACCAGTCACAGCTTCCAGGTTTCTACCCTCATTTGACCACCCACTTTAAAACCTATGAACTAAGGGCCATACATTTGGGGCCTATCTGTTCATGAGATTACAGTGTAAGTTTAAGTCTTCCCAATTCCTTAAAACTTAAGGAAAAACTGTCCTTAACCATCGTCTAAATTTGGCTCATGAGGAGAAAAAGAAAAGTCCTGTATGTAACATTTTATTTATATAAATGGTTCAAGATTGTATTAGGGACTTCCAGTATCAATGATAAAGATATAGAAATCCCACCAGTAATTTGAACAGGAAGATTTAGTGAATGATTCAGTTCAGTTCAGTCACTCAGTGATGTCCGACTCTTTGTGACTTCAAGAATTGCAGCACGCCAGGCCTCCCTGTCCATCACCAACTCCCGAAGTTTACCCAGACTCATGTCCATCCCGTCGGTGATGCCATCCAGGCATCTCATCCTCTGTCATCCCCTTCTCCTCCTGCCCCCTATCTCTCCCAACATCAGGGTCTTTTCCAATGAGTCAACTCTTCGCATGCGGTAGCCAAAATATTGGAGTTTCAGCTTCAGCATCAGTCCTTCCAGTGAACACCCATTACTGATCTCCTTTAGGAAGGATTGGTTCGATCTCCTTGCAGTCCAAGGGACTTATTAAATAGGATAATTTTGTAGGATGCAAAGTAGTAACTGACAAAGCAATTATCATTCCTAGCCTGAGGGAGAGTAAACAGGGAAGAAACTTGGGAAGTTGAAATGGAGTCAAGCCCATGCATGGAGGAGCCTGATGGGCTACAGTCCATGGGGTCGCAAAGAGTCAGACAGGACCGAGTGACTTTACTTTTACTTTCAAGACCCCTAAACTGATAATCAGACCTCGGGAGGATGAATGGCTATTCTAGAAGGTTATATAACCTTCTGGTGGAAAAGAGACTCAATAGAGGGCTCAGACTTGGATTAAATGTCAGAGGGCATGAACTTCAGCTTGAATATCAAAGTAGCTGGATGTGTAGTGGTGAAATGAAAGGGGTGGGGTGGTAGTCTCAGGGTTGCCAATGTGGTCTCAGGAAATTTACAGAAAGGACAAAGGCCACCAGCCCCATGCACACAGGGATATTCTGGATTCTGTGCCAAAAGCACACTGGAGGTAGAAAGTAAGTCCTTCCCTCTGTTCTGGCCTGGGCATCCCTCTAATGCACTCACACTCTTATGAGCACTTTTAAACTATCAGACAACAATAAAACAACTGTATGTGTCCACCTAAGAGAAAACTAGTTTTTATATCTGTGAAGCACTCCCTCACTCCCTCAAATAAAGGTATACATGTCCGATGTCATTGTACCAATTGCTAGTTATATTTGTGCCTATTCAAATTTATTTACATTCTCACTGCATATACCATTACCTAAGGATTAAATTGTAAAGTTAATATCAAACAACTTAAATAAGAGAAAGAGAAAATAAAAACATAGTTGACACTAGTGAGCAAAATGAAAATATGCAAACCTACCACTATCACTTTTTATAATTTATCCCAATATAAATATCCCAGTGATATTCATTAGTTGCTTTTTCCATTTCATATTTGCTTTGCCAACAGCCAGAATCTCAGGTGGTTGGAGTTTTTTTTTTTTTTTTTTTTTTTTAATTTGGTGCTGTAACCAACAATTTTTTCTTGAAACTCAGGTTTTAAGAGACCTACTTTTTTTTTTTTTGGTTGCTTTCATTTTCCATTAACCTTTATATGTAAGTAAGAAGGAATTCTCCAGAGAAATGTCTTAGTTCTAGACAGAGTGTGCTCTGCTCTTGTTGTATAGCAGCAAACCGTCATCCCCTAGGTAATAAGCATCTGTTATTCCAGCTTGGAGAGTACCATCCTTCAGAGTGTTTGTTTCCTATATAAATACCTTTGAGTTCTGATATTTTAGAGTTCTTGGTTCCCAAAGGGTTTCTTATGTTTCTATCAGAGTAGAAGCAGTGGTTTCGTTTAGATGAAAATGAGACCACTGCCTGGACCTTGTGACTTCAAAATATCACTGAAGCAACACAGAAAGGTTGCTACTGTTAGGAATGTTAGCAAAGATAAAAATTGCTAATTTATAACTTCCACTTGATGGTTGATTAGGTAATGAAAGTATTTTAGAAAGTAATTTTAACAACTTTCACTACTAGCAATGCTCAGTATCATCACTTACATTATATTCTCAAACATTCTTGTTATAAATTTGTTACATTTATATAATGCAATGTTTATGTGTACATTAATTTTGTATAACTCATTTTCCCTTTGGATTTCCATGGCTACTAGTGGGGTTGGACTTTTATATATTTGTGACTCAGTTTTTTTTTTCCCCTTTGTTTGAAATGACTATTCATTTTCTTTGTCCTTTAATAAATCTTTCTTACTGATTTGTGAAAATTCTGTATATATTTTGACAGTATGTGCCACATATTATTCCACTGGAACTTGTCTTTGTACTTTCGTTTATATGGCTTTTGATAACATTTTGATGGTACTTAATGTATTTGAATTGATCTATTTTTCTCTTTATGATTTAAATTTTTGTATCTTATTAAATAAATGTATTCCTACACTGACTTTTAAAAATCCTGTACATTGACATGCATACTAGTTTGTTGATTTATATTCATTTTTTCCAAAGAATCGGCTTTCTGATAAATTATTTTTTCTATCTTATTTTCTAATTCTTTCATTTTTATTACTTTATTCAGTTTATTACCCCTTTTCTTATATTGTTTCCTGAAGTTTTTGGTTTGAACTTTTATTTTTTCTTTTACTGATATAAGTATTTAGTGCAATGAATATTCTTCTAGGCAGTTCCTCAGCTCTTGCCTAAAATTTTTCTTGGGTTAGAATTTCCTTATTGTTATGTTCACAATTCCATTTTATATTTTTTCTTAGCCCCCAAAATTGTTTAATAAGTATTTATTATCTATCTGTCTACTTACCTATATCTTCCAAATAGAAAGTTCTTAATTGTTTAACAGGTGTTTTGCATTGTTTAGAAAATATTGAATATTATTTTTTTCTGTTTAAAAAGTTTAATTGTCTTTGTTTTTCTAGCCCAATATATCTGTTTGGACAATTTTGGTAAATATTCCATGTGCCACTGAAAAAAAGGTGCTCTCTCTATTCTATCAGTGTATAGTATATGATAGATACATCAGATACACACATTGAGAATGTATGGATATATGCATATATTTATTACATTTACCCTATTGATTATGCTATTAAAGTTCTTTATATGTTCATATTTTTTAAGTCTGCTTGAATTATCTAAGACCAATAACTGTTATTGGTATTTGTCTTTTTGTCTGTATTTCTGTAACTGCCTGTATATTTCTGCTATGAAATTGCAGCTGAGCTGTTTCAAAAATCTATCCTGCCACTGTGATCCTATCTGGAGATATTTTTATATTGATTTTTGTGTTTGGTATGAAACAATATAGATTTTTTATTTTTTTTCATATTTATAACCACACATTTTAAGCTCTGTTTTATTGAAAATATTTTACCTTTCTATATGTTTGAAATATCTTCTCTCATATGTTAAAAGTTTATATCTGAATGTGCTCTAGGCTTTCTTTTCTGTCTGTCAACTTATCTGTTCTGTCAAAAGACCACAGTAAAAATCCCATAGTATGTAACAATTTACTGCTAGTTTATTATAAATATCTTTTCTCTCAGCTTATCTTTTTAAAGTTTCTATAGTAACATTTTATGAACTTTCAACAGACAGAAACTAATTCTCCACCTTTGAATCTGGATAGACTTTGGCTTGTTTTGACCAAAACAATATGGTGGAAGCAACTTTGTGCTAGTTCTGAGTCTAGACCTCAAGAGAGCTCTTCTGTTTTCTGTCTCAGAAAACTGCCATTGAAGTGTGTACACATCCATGCTCATCTGCTGAATACAGAGAGATCCAAGGCTTAGCGAGCACCATTACCTCAGCCAGTAGTCAGCCAACAAGCCATTGATTCAGCAGTTGACCCGGGATATATTAAAAAGCTCAACTTAGATCAACTGAGCATGCCAGATCAACTGAAATTCCTAGGTGACTCACAGGCTCACAATTAATACAATATGCTTGTTGTTTTAAGCCAGTAAGTGTTAAAGTGGGTTTACATATGTAATCAGTTACTGATATAAAATGGTAACATTAAATTACTATTTACCAACATTTTGTTCTGTGCCTTGTACAATTTATTTTGAAAATTTAAAATTTGTTTTGCTATCTAAATAAATGTCAAAAACAATCAAGTTTTTTAAAAAAGCTTTGACATATGGCTTTCTCATTTAAGGTTTAAATAAATTAAAATTGATATTTCATGGAAGATATGAAGTGTGTCACTGGTTTAATTTTTCTAATGTGGAACATTAATTGTCCTAGCAAAATTGATTGAGACGTTCTTTCTGTTCTCTTGTATAATGCTACTTCTTTATTTTATTTATTTTTAAATATAAATTTATTTATTTTAATTGGAGGTTAATTACTCCAATATTGTATTGGTTTTGCCATACATCAACATGAATCTGCCACGGGTAGGAGGGGGGTTCAGGATGGGGAAAACCTGTTACTTCTTTAATACATTAAATCTCTATTTAAGTTTTGGGCTTTTGTGGCCTCTCCATTATGTTCTATTTATCTTTTATTTTCTTGCCACTGTTCCAATAACACCATCCGTCACCGGCCTATTGTTCTTGCCTATTTTGAGCCATTTAAATTTATACAAAAGCACAGAATTAATTTATCAAGTCCTTCAAATGGTCCTGATGTCACTTTGATTGAATATGAAATACATTGAATATGAAAATATTGATAGTTCCAGTTGCTTATTAGCTTCTACAAGCATAACACATGTTTGCTATTTGTTTTCTGATTAATATTTAAAAATTTTTGTGTATGTCTGTATTTCATGTATGATTTGTTTTGTTGTTAGGTAGCTAAGTTGTGTCCCACTCTTTGCCACCCTATGGACTGCAACACACCAGGCTTCTCTGTCCTTCCCTATCTCCCAGAGTTTGCTCAAACTCATGTCCATTGAGTTGGTAAAGCTGTATTACTATCTCATGCTCTGTTTTCCCTTCTCCTCCTGCCCCTCAGTCTTTCCCAGCATAAAGGTCTTTTCCAATGAGTTGTCTTTTCACATCAGGTGACCAAAGTATTGGAGCTTTGGCTTCATTATTATTCCTTGCAATGAATATTCAGGGTTGATTTCCTTTAGGATAGACTGGTTTGATCTCCTTGCAGTCCAGGGTACTCTCAAGAGTCTTCTCCAGCATCACAATTTGAAAGCATCAATTTTTCAACTCTCAGCCTTCATTATGATTCAACTATCACATCCATACATGACTACTGGAAAAACCAACATTTGACTATATGGACCTTTGTCAGCAAAGTGATGTCTCTGCTTTTTAATATACTTTCTAGGTTTTCCCTACCTTTTCTTTCAAGGAGCAAGCATCTATTTGGAGTCAAATAAAAAAATCTTCACTCTTTCTACTTTTCCCATATCTATTTGCCATGAATGATGTCACCAAATGCCATTCAGTTCAGTTCAGTTCAGTCACTCAGTCCTGTCCGACTCTTTGTGACCCCATGAAGTGCAACACACCAGGCCTCCCTGTCCATCACCAACTCCCGGAGTTCAGCCAAACTCACATCCATCGAGTCGGTGATGCCATCCAGCCATCTCACCCTCTGTTGTCCCCTTCTCCTCCTGCCCCCAATCCCTCCCAGCATCAGAGTCTTTTCCAGTGAGTCAACTCTTTGCATGAGGTGGCCAAAGTATTGGAGTTTCAGCTTTTACATCATTCCTTCCAAAGAACACCCATGACTGATCTCCTTTAGAATGGACTGGT